>JARHVA010005085.1:405000-670000 GCA_037957365.1 Torreya grandis | reverse complement strand
TAGAAGCATAAAAATACATAATTATAAATTAGAATAGATGTAAACCTTAAATTAGTCAAATAAATAAATAAAAATATATACAAGAAAATATGAGAGAGTGTTCTACATCCTAGTCATAGTTTCATGAAATATCTTGATAAAATTCATAGTGTTTATCATGCCTAAATTTGAATTTTGTTATTTTTAGGAAAAAACAAAGATTTGGTTGTGTGTTCAATGCCAAGCATTAGGTTTGGATATCCGAACATAATGCTTCTAAGTGATATAAAGTGTATGTGTTACTACTGATATGTACAATGCAAGGGTTATAATACAAAGAATTTAAATAATCAAACTACAAATGATTGGTTACTATAAAAATTTTTAACTATATGTTGGCATTTATATATTAAATTTATTTTAGTAAATATAAGAAATTATGGTTACTCTACATCTTATATAATTGGTCTCATAGCTCCACATGTTTTTATTTAGTAAATAGATTTTCAAAATCTAATCTAGATAGGACAATCATTTTCAAGATTTTAATATTGAATCTAAGGAATTGATTTCCATTATGAGAAAATATATAGTCATTTTATGGTTTTAGGGCTTGATCAATTCCTTGATGACTTTTCTAGGAGTTATAAGTTTGTCAAAATTAAATTTTCCAAACTAATAAACACCTTACAACCCCTTTATGTTGATTTTTCTTATGATTAAGACTATTCTAATCCAAAATCAAAACAACATCATCATAATCATTTGTGACTAGGGTACATGGGGGCACATTTGTGCCTAGTCACCCCAATTCAATTTAAATTCATGCCAAAGTAGCGCTCATGTGGAAACATAGGTTGTGTTGGTGATCCATGCACACCCAAACACCTATTTATACTAATTTTACATGCTATTATGTCTTTTATAGGAAAAAAGTGACATAAAAACACCATACCCATTTATGACGAAGGTAATTGAAAATAAGTTTAGGCACATTTGTGCATGATCACCCCATTTATCTTTGAATTTAAAAAACAAAAATGTGATTATTGTAGTGGAAGTCATATTTTTCCCCTTACACATCCAATCATTAATCTACGTTAACTTTACTTGTAATTAGAGACTTTATAATTCAAAGAGAAAAAAACACCATATACACTTGCAACCATGGAAATAAATATAATTTAAAACACATGTATATGTAACTCATTTCAAATTCAAGATAATATGGTGCAATTAGAGAAATATATGTAACATTAGTGACCCACACATACCTAACCTCCACTTTATGATATTTTTACTTGAAATTAGAAAGTTCATAATACAAAAGCAACATAACAACAATGTATACACTTGTGATGAGGGAAAATACAAGTAATATGGGCTACATTCATTCATGATCAACCCAATTTAATTTGAATTGAGTCTAAATTGGTGTCATTGGTATTATGTAAGTTCCATTAGTAATTGACACACACCCAATAACTCCTTTATGTTAATTTTACTTACGATTAGATCCCTTATAGCTAAAAGTGACATAACAACATCATATCCAGTGGCCAAGGTAAATGTAGATTATTTGTGTCACATTTGTTCATAATCACCCCAACTCACTTTGAATCTAAGCCAAATTGATACAACTAAGGCAATTTAAGATTCCCTATTGACATTCACATGCCCAATCACACCTTTATACTGATTTTACTTTAAAATAATTCCTTTATAATCTAAAAGAAATGCAAAAAACACTATATCCACTTGTAACTAGGTAAAATGTGGAAAGTTTAGAACACATTTATTCATGATCGCCCTAATTCACTTAGAATTTTATCCAAAGTGGTTTGAATGGATTATTTTAAGTTTTGGTTTTATGTGTGCACATCACCAATGTGACTTGATTTTCCCTAATCATATCATTTTTGACTAAATTCAAAGTTAATTAAGGTGATTATGCACAAATGCACCCAAAATTAGTTTCATTTTTACCTATCACATGTGGATATGGTGTTGTTGTCTCACATTTGGCATAAAAAAGTCAAAATCATGAGTGCAATTAGCATAGAGGGGTGGTTAGGTGTGTGTGTTACCAGTGCAATTTTTTCTACCTAAATCATACCACTTTATTCTAATCTAAAGTTAATTGAGGTAATCATTAATAAATGTGCCTAAAAATATCCACATGTGGCCTAGTTGTAAGTTGATATAATGTTTACTTATCCCTTTTAACCTATAAGTAACATAGTCTTGAGTAAAATAAGGAGAAAGAGATGGTTAGGGGTTCCCTAATCACCAATGTGAATTAATTTACTATAATAACATCAATTTTTCATGAGTTCCAAGTGAATTGGGTGACAATGCATGAATTTTCCCTAAAATATCCACATTATCCTTGATCACAAATGGATATGGTGTTGTTATTCTTTTTTTGGCCTATAAACCCCATAGTCATAAGTAAAAATGACATAAAGGGGTGGTTTAATATGTGTGGAACCATGTTTCCTCTATCATATCAATTTTTCCATATTTCGAAATGAACTTGGCTAATCACACACATATGTGCCTCAAATTATCCACATTTACCCTAGTCACAAGTGGATATGGTGTTGTTCTGTGCCTTTTGCATATGAAGGACTTAATTATAAAATCATCATAAAAGTTTGTTGGATGTGGATGGATCACCAATATAAATTATGTTTCCCCAATCAAATCTTTTTGGCTTGAATTTGAATTGAATTGGGGCTGATCATGCCCAAATGTGCTAAAAATATTTACATTTCCATGGTTTCAATTTTATATAGTGTTGTTGTGTCACTTTTATCCTATAAAGGAACTAATCATAAGTAAAATCAATTTAAATTAGAGGTTGAATTTTTAATGGTCATAATATGGCTTACATTGCCTCAATCCATATTTCCCCCTGAATTTGAAGATAAATGGGGTGATTGTGAACAAATTTTAATAAAATTATTTGTGATTACCTTGGTCGTAAGTGGATATAGTGTTTTCATGTAAGTTTTGGCCTATAAGGGACCTAATCACAAGTAAAATTTACATAAAGGGGTGTTTAGGTATTTGTGGATCATCACACAACCTATGTTTCAATATGCACACCACTTTGACATGAATTCAAATAGAATTTGGGAGACTGTGTAAAAATGTGCCTCAATATTTTTGCATTTACTCTATTTTTAAATGATTATGGTTTTGTTGTGTTAATTTTTACTTATAACAGACCTAATCATGGATAAAATCAGCATTAAGGGGTGGGTAGGTGTGCACTGATTTGTAAAATTTAATTGTAAAACACTTTTAATTTTAAAAAATGTAAGAAAGCAATCCAAAACACCTTAGATCTATTTAAAAATTTACACCTTGAAATCCTTAAATTAAATATTAAAATCCTAAAAATGTTAAGTATTTACCATATTAGAACATAAAATACTATCTTCAAAATTATATCTCATTAAACGTGAGACCAACTCTAGAAGATATAGAGTGACCCTAATTTCTTATAATTACTAAAATAACATTAATCTATACTTAACAATTGTTTTAGTAAATCACCCCCTACCTTTTGATTGTTTAAATTATTTATTTTCTATCCCTTCCACATTACATACCGGTAATTCTCTATATATGTTATAGTGTGTACACACTTTTGTACTTACACAATATAACGTGTGCATGCTTTAATTTTGGTTATATTCAAATTTAAATCACAAAAAAATGTACACATTATTAAGTGTATTTAAAAAAAATAAATTAAACTCTAATTCAAATAATATTTTTTTGAAAATGTCTACTCTTTGATACATAATTTCTTGCACCTACCCATTATACTTTTTATATTTAATAAGATAAAACTCCAAATCAATTTTATAATTTTACATTAAATTTTTTTTATTTTAATATATATCTTCTAATCTAAATTCATTTAAAATAGTTCTATGTAATTAAGGGTTAACAACCACATTAATAGGAAGACACATAAAGTAGAATGATAAGGGGGTTAAAAAAGCCCCTAGGGGTTCATTATACATGGAATCCACTATTTACCTTGTGTATAACAAAATGGAAAGCTACATGTAATAATTAGATATGGAATAACATTGTGGGTGGCATTCACACTTTTTCATAAACATGGATGATGAAACTAAAACTAAATAATTATATTTTAAAAATCAATTTAGTTTTAAATATTTATTTATTTATTTTTTTAATTTGACAAGGTTATCATAAATTATGATAGAACACCAACTCAACAGCGAATCATTGTTCATGACCACTTGAAAATTGTTTTTGTTTGTTATTTTTTAAAATAAAACTTGATCAAACCATAAAAATAAATGTTGATCCATTTGGGCTAATTAAAAGCCTTAAACAAGCCATACCTTATAGACACTCAATTTACATATATATTTACTTATTCAATATGGTGTTTTTAGGTATATGGATCATTGATTGTCTTGGGTGTGTGCTCATATAATTTTATTTTCACTTCATTTTAGACTTTTGATAATATCATTTTTTTAATTTAGAGTATTTGAAAATGTATATAGTTATCATTGGTTTGCCTTTACACAATTATCGACGTTTCTAGAAGGTTAAGAATATTGTATTTATGATTTTATGTCTATCCACAAAGATTAATAGGTCAGTCTTGATTGGTATTAAAATTGATTTATTAAATATCAGTTGTAATCAAAATTGAACATATGATCTTTGTTCTTTTTGTTTTGTGGGTTTTTGGATTCTTATTTTTTATTTTCATAAGTTTTTCTTTTTTGTTTATTAGATTTTCTATATTTTATATATTTTTTATTACGTACCAATAGTTACTAATTTAAATAAAATAATTCTATATATACACAAGTATTTTAATTTATTAAAGACAAGAATTCATATGAAGGGAAGTTTAATTGATTTATTGAACTCTAATATTATTACTTTTACGATCTATTGAAGTGTATACCTCCCTTATCAAAATTTGAATAATAGTGAAATAACATATATATTCTACTAATTACTTGAATAGCACATCTAAATAAAATAATTGGTATATTAATATTGTAATACACTATATACTAAACTAGAGGACAAAAAATTCTAAGAACAATATCTTATTAAAGATGACCCCTCATAACTACACCAATGATTTATTCTCTTTTAAAGTCTCTTGAAATGAAATAGAGCTTGCATAAAAGACAAATATTTTTAAATTTACATGTATTAATTAACTAGTTGAAAAATATTTTTTAAATTTACATGTATTAATTAATTAATTGAAAAATGATTTATATTAAAAAACACATAAGAATGTGCTCACAAAATTTTAAGAGGATTTGATATTCTATAGTTAAAATCAAACCATGTTTCTAAAATATAATCATTTTATCTTCATCACTACCAAAATCAATCACTTCAATTTTTTAAATTTTAATAGAATTTTTTGTTTTACATCAAATTTTTAATTCTACCTCATGAATACTTTGTGACCTTTTTGTGACTTTCAGTCTTTTACAATTCATAAACAAGTAATATTTTAGGTTTCTATCTAAAAACCCTTCTTGTCAAACTTTAAGAATATGAATTATTCATTTCACAAATTTTATATATATTTAGGGTGTTTTATAACTTTACCTATTTATATATAATTTAATTTTTCCTTTCTGATAATTAATATACTATGGATTAATTATTGTGAAATAATAATAATAATAATAATAATAATAATTATTATTATTATTTTGATGAATTTGAATCCTTTAGAGTTTTATATTTTGGTAAACATATACCCTTTTTTTCTAAGGTTTAGAATACTCTTATTTCACATTGATTCTTATTCTGTCTGATATTTTTATCAACCCACTTTCCTCTGTATGTTTCCTTTCTTTATAAGGTTAATATTTGTTTATATAAATATGATTTATCTAACGTTACATTTATTTATTTTTACATATTTAACCCTAGTTCCTTATGTTTTATTTATACCTTTATTTGTATATTATATATATTTATATCTTATAAAACAAAGGACGATTAAATATATGCCCTATGCTAAAATTAAATTATACACTAATTAAATTTTTAGAGCTTCCTTTTAATGGTACTCTTGTGTATTTGAAAATAAAATGATAATTATTAATGGGGTTGATTACATCTTATGAAACAAAGGAAGATTAAATATATATCCTATGTTAGAATTAAATTCTACAACAATTAAATTTGTAGAGATTCCTTTAAATGGCCCTCTTCTTTATTTGAAAAGAAAATGACAATTATTAATGGGGTTGATGCTCCTTTCATTGATGAAAATATGAATAGAACAAATCCAAATAATATGAATTATAAACATGTCAATTACTAAAATGATAATGCTATGAGTGATCATGATAATGATATGTTTCAAACATATATTTTACAATATTCTAAACAAATAGATGGAATGGTATATGAGTTAAGAGATGAAAAAAATAAAACCTTAATTAAATAAATTACACTTAAGGAAAGTTTTTTTTTTCAATTAGTAACGAATCTTTGAATTCTAATAATATTTTACATTACAAAGTTTCACATATAATAATAATTAATATGATTGATTTTCATGAATTACAGATCGACATAATGTAGAGGGACACTTTTAGTAACTTGTAAACAATACCAATTACCGCAAGGGTCAAACTCTACTAGTAATATTTAGAAAGGTCTTCCAACTTCTTTTTCATATTTGAGTAGCCAATGGAGTATTTACAAAACATTTCTACGTACAAAGACGTCTTCTCTAAATAATAGATACTCATAATCAATTAAATACATTATGTTTCTCTTGTTTTATCAATTCTAAAATGAAATAATGTAATATATAATTATACATTTCAATCCATAATAATATATTTATTGCCACATTTTCTATATCTTAATTATTGCATAGTTTATATCATTTTAGGTCAATTAGATATAAAATAACCAAAACACTGTAACATCTTAAGGAAATAAAAGTTTGAATATATGTTAAATAAATACAATAATTTATCAAACCTATTGGATTAGAATAATGATATTGATAAATGTAAATTATATAATAGAAATACTTTCATTTGATATACAAAACAAGCTCTATAATATAATGCTAGATTGAAAATGAGAAATTTTGACTTTTGAAAATTAAAATTTTGGAATCATCATGTGCGGATAATTTGAATCCAACATTTTTGGCACAATATGCATGCCCATCCTTAGGGTGAGAGAAGACAAAAATGGATCACTTCAATGTGATATGAGGACAATAAACAACAATGACACTCCTTAAATAAAATAATGAAACATGAAAAAAATTATAAAAGGAGGCCAACATTATAATAAAAATGAAAAAAGATAAAAAAAATGTATAAATAAATAAGGAATCACACCTTTTTTAAATTATTAATAATAATCTGCCAAGAATCCCCAATATCCAAGGCATTTTATCTATTTAGATTATTAGTCATTTTTTCAATTTTTATTTTTTCCCTCACATTTATTTTCTAATATTAATCTTCATTCATAATAATCTTAGCTTGATCTATGGAAATATGTTTTTTATTAGTAAAATAGTGTTTTTCTAGGGTCGAACTATCACCCTTTGAATATCATGTGAATGTTGTTTCATTCTATTTTGTAGTGATCTATGTATTTCCCCCACATAGGGAACCCCACATGAGCAAGGAATGATTTAATCACCTTTCTAAGAAATTAGATCAGTGGGATCTTTAGAAAGATCTGAATAAGAAAGAAGGGTATTGAGAAGCTTGACAGTAGTTTGTATTCTATCTCTCTTCACAATTCTCACCATTTTTTTTGAAATTCCTTTAAAATAAGGAATAGTGATCCTTGGAATGTCTAACTCAAAATTAACATTTCTTTGAGTATGAGATATATTCTTATGAAAATATTTATTAATTTCCTACCTTTTATAATCATTTTCCATTGTATATTTGGTAAGGTGATATTTTTCTAATGCAATGTGCTCACCATCAGATATTTTTTGAGCTCTTCTAACCAATAAATAAAGGATATCATTTTTCAAGCAAGGATGATAGTGTGAGTCTACATGTAGATAAAGATCTGTGTGGGTATTTTTTTATAAAATTCATGACATAATGCCTCCTCTGGTTTATTTGAGTTAAGGACATCAAGGAAAGGTAAGCAATTATTCTCTTCATTTTCCATAGTGAATTAAATATAATCATATTTATCATTTAAATATTCAAGAAATTTATCCAATTCCTTATCCCCATGAGGCTATTTCTTATTTATGTCATCCACATACCTATCCCACTAATCAAGTTTTAAAGGGTAAGAATCAATAGCTCTTTTTTCAAAATGTTCCATAAACAAGTTTTTAATAAAGGGAGATAATGTTGAACCCATTGCCAATTCTTCTGTTTGCTCATATAAATCCCCTCTAAATGTTAATAAAGTTGATAATAAACATAATTCCACAAAATCCACTATTTATGAGTCTATACTATCATGAATGATAATCATAGTCTTATTAATAGGAATCTTGGTAAATAAAGATACCACATCAAAACTAACTAGAATGGCTTGATCATCAACCCTTCTTTCCTTGATTTTGCTTACAAAATGCTCAATTTTTATAATAAAGGATGAAGAATTTATAATCAAATGTTTCAACTTAACATGTAAGAATTTAGCCAGAGGATAGGTAAGAAAGTTTATATTATTCACAATAATCCTGAATAGAATCTCGTCCTTGTGTATTTTATGCGATCTATAAATTATAGGGGTAATTGGCACATGCAGGGTAAGCCATTACGTCTCTTTATCAATGAAATATTCATTCTTGATAGATTTAATCACTGCAATAGCCACTTTATTTAAAGGTGATTTGGAGATCTTTCTATAGCTTCCACTACTATCTAAATGATTTAACATTATTTCAACATACACCTCCTTATCTAAAAGATTCCTAGTATTACCTTTATGCACCTTGATAATAATTATGTTTTTATTACCCCTAAGACATTTTAAAGAAAATCTCCCCTCTTTATAAATATTATTTTTGGGCGGTCTAGCCTTTTTGAGAAATATTGACTTATTAATTTATTTTTTAATTAAACGTAATCACATGACTATTTATATATGAATTTAATTTAAACTTTAAATGTATGTTGAATTCTACCAATTAAAAATATGAAAAGATAAAATAAAGGGATGGACCATCTAACTAAAAAGGGTGTTAGAAAGCAAAGTGTAAAGACCCTACAAATGCTCTCAATAAATTTCAAATTTCATATAAATGGTCTAAAAAGAGGATAATTAAAAATAATTTAGAATAAATAATATGGGGGACTGAGAAAGAGTTTTGTTCTACTCTGCAAACATTTTGAATAATGTGTTGTTTAGACCAAGTTATCCATACATGTACAAATGTGAAAAAAATATACAATAACACTAAATGAAGCCAAGAGGAATTTTTTTTGGGTCTACATATGTTTCCTTTTATTAAGTCCTATTTTATAGCATTCATTCAAAAAATGCATAAATTACTTACCAAAGCACTTAACCAATCATACAGTAGTAGTATTCCTTAATTTTGAATATACATCTGAAGGTTTTTTTGCTCAGGTATAATTTTATTTAGACCAAAAAAATAAGAAGATTTTATTCACACAACATTAAGTGTCATGATACTCTAATGTTTGACATAACTATTAAAATATTATTTTAGTCACTAACTTCCTACCTACCTCCTTAATATACACTCAACAACTACAACAACCAACATAATTTAATGTGATGATTTGAATTTTGAATTTTTGGGTATCATTTGGAGTTTGGGTGTAAATATTATGGCATGTGATATAATTGTGATCCCTATAGTTATAAGTAGATAAAAACAATAGAATACAAAGTAGAAGAGTGTGTGTAGTAGAATATTGATCCAACAATAGTTAGAGGTCTAGCAATAACCAAAGAAGATAGGGGAAAAAATAGAGCATTAGCACAATAGTAATAGACTACAAAAAATAGGGGATGTAAGAAAACAAATGTGACAATGATTGAATATAACCTGGAGAACATAATAGTATATTATGGAGAGCTGAGTAGGCAATAGAATACAAAATTAGAACCAAATGTGAAGTTTTTTATGAGTATGCATGAATAATTGTAGTTGCATTAGTTTATGATTTGTAGTCAATTTGTAATAAGTTTTTTTATGTTAATTTAATATAAGAAGTTCTATATTTTTATATAAACCTATGTATCCCCTATTTTTTGTTTTTAACATATGTTTTAGTGTATTTATAACACTCTACTAAAATCTTCAAGATTAGTTAGGAGTTTAGTAATTCATGTGTTTAGGCTACCTATTTAACCCACCTGGGCCTACACATATTTCTCTATTTTCTACCAACATCTAGTATCATATCCCTTAGGTGTGATAACTTAGGTTGTAATCCCATTTAGACATGGCACTAGGTAGTTTTGGTTCATGGTAAGAACCCCCTACATTTGATGGAAAGAACTATGATGTGTGGAACATGAAAATGAAGACCATATTCAACTCTCAAGATCTATGGGAGTTGTTTTGAGATGGATATACTAAGGTTTTTTACATGGTGACTTTCAATGCATTAACCCTATTACAGAGGAATATGTTGAAAGAGAATAGGAGAAAAGATGTCAAGGCACTCAGATACAAACAAATGGCACTAGCTAATTTAATTTGTCCTAGAATAGTAATAGTTGTCCATTCTAAATAAGCATGGGGAATTTTTGAAAATGCCTATCAAGGGAGTGACAAGATAAATATTTTCAAGTTTAAAATATTAATAAGGGACTTTGAGATCCCAAAAAATGAAGGAGAATGGGTCTATTAATGACTTTTTCATAAAGAGAATAAATATTGTCAAACAAATGAAGACATGTGGTGATACCCTTACAGATCATAGGGTCATATAAAAGTTGTTAATGATCATTAAAATAATATTTAAATTTTAAATGTGATGATGGATCCATCATCATTTAACTATAAATGGTTTCAATAGAAGAGTCAAAGGATTTTAGTTAAATGATGATGGATGAGATAATGGGTTCCTTGCAAGCCTATGAACAAAGGTTGAATAGGTCAACCACCACTTCCCATGAGCAAGCATTCAAGACAAATGTGAATTTGAAAGGAAACTGGAGAGGATCAAATAATATAGGAATAGTGATAACTTGTAGTAGTCAATAAGGTGTAAGTCATAGCCATAAAGAGTCACATGGAAGAGGAAGAGGAAGGAACAATAACACTTCTAGAGGAGGATCTACACAAAGGTATGATAAGTCTAGTATCCAATGCTATTATTTAAAGATTTATAAACATTTTTATGTAGAATTAAATTTTATCTCAAACACAAAAGGCTGAACCTAATGGGAATGAACAAGGTGGAAGTTTTTTTATAACATGCAATAATGCCGAGCAATGTGGTAATGAGACATGGTACTTGGATAGTGGTTGTAGCAACCACATGAGTAAGAACAAAGAGATGTTCAACTAAATTAATGAGTTAATAAATCTATAGGAAAATATGGAAAATAATGATAAGGCTCCCATCATGAGAAAAGGAATCATTTCTATCCACACCAAGTAAGGTGGAGAAAGGTAAATTAAAAAAGTTTACTATGTGCCCAGGTTGAAGCAGAACCTAATAAGCATAGGGAAACTTTTCCAAAAGGGATAAAAGGTTAGATTTTAAAAATTTTAATGCATCATCTTTGATAGGAGTGGAGTCAATACATAGATTGAAACAATCAAGATGACAAGTAATCAAATGTTTTCATTGACAATGAAAAGTTAGCTCACAATAATGTTCAAAACTATGGTAGATAACTCTACTATTTATCACCTAAGGTATGAGAATTTGAGATTTGAATAACTAAACCTTATTCATAATAAGTAGATCATGATAGGGCTGCCCCTGATAGAAGAAACAAACAAGGTGTGTGAAAGATGTATATTAGGGAAGTAACATAGCAGTGCATTTACCATGGCTAAAGCATAGAGAGCTAGAGCTCATTTAGAAATGATACACAAAATTGTGTCCAATAATGAATATGACCTCCCTATCCAAGAATTTTTACTTCATGACATTCATATATGACTTTATCTAGAAGATATGGGTGTATTTATTAAAGAAAAAATCAGATGCAGTTGAGACCTTCAAGTAGATCAAGACCATGGTGGTAAAGCAAAGTGGCCACTACATCAACATTTTGAAGATGGATAGAGGGGGAGAGTATATCTCTAATGATTTCATCATTTTTTTTAAGAATCATGTCATCAAGAAGAAATTTACAGCTAGGTATACACCACAACTAAATGGTGTGGCTGGGAGGAAGAATAAGACCATCCAAGATATGATAAGGAGTATGATAAAGGCAAAGGGTTTCCCAAATGATTTTTTAGATGATGTTATATAAACAGCCGTATAATTTTTAAATATTTATCCAACTAAGAGTGTTAGGGATATGATCCCTCAATAATCACAGAGCAACTAGAATCTAAGTGTTGAACACCTTAGAGTGTTGGTTGTGTGGCATATGATCATGTGAAGATAAGGAGGAAAAAATGGGTTGAAAAAGGTGAGAAGTGTATTTTCATAGGGTATAATGACCAATCAAAGGCTTACCAATTATATAATCCCATCACTAAAGAACTTATAATTAGTCAGGATGCTTAATTCATTTAATATGAAGCTTGGGAAGAGAGATAAGAAGAAGAGCATGTGTAAAGAAAGGATAGTGGACCCTTTATTGAAACTAAAATAGATGTGGTATAGTAAATAATGTACCATGTTAGACTCCTATTTCATAAAGTTTTGATTCATCTATTGGTATAAACCATCATAAGGTCAAGGAGTTGTTCAAGATTTAACATCCTCCTCTTCCAACTCAAGTCAATTACTAGCAAGGACAAGAAGATTGAAATAAGTCTATGAATAGTGAAGGTATGAAGAAAATGAAGATGAAACTATGAATTATGATCTATTTTTATCAGTTGGTCCTATTTATTTTGAATAAGTATTCAAGGACACCAAGTAGTGTGAGGTAATCAATGCCATAGAGAGAAATCAGACTTGAGAGTTAGTTGACCTTTCAAAAAGAAATGAGGTCATAGGAGTAAAGTGGGTGTACAAGACAAATACCAATATTGAAGGCAACATAGAGAGGAATAAGGAAATACTATTGGTACAAGAATATAATTGAAGGCATAGACATGATTACAATGAGACATTTTTATCATAGCAAGGTTATAAATGATAAGGACAATCATAGCCATTAATACTTAACAAAAGTGGAAGGTGCATCAAATGGATGTAAAGATGGAATTTTCTAATGGAGTTCTATAAAAAGAGGTTTATGTGGGACAACCACCTAGATATGAGATTCTCAATCATGAGAACAAAGTGTATAGGCTGAAAAAGGCATTGTATGGGCTCAAGTAAGCCCTAAGAGCATGGTATAATTAGATAGACTCATACTTGTTGAGAAATAGATTTAGAAAAAGTGCTAGTTAGACCAAAACATACATCAAAGCATGAAAATAAGGTATTCTGATTATTTTTTTCTATGTGGATGGTCTAATATTAATCATAGATACAAATTAGCGCATAGAATAGTTCAAATCAGCCATGAAGAATGAATTTGTAATGATTGATTTGGGATTCTTGAATTATTTTCTTAGGATAGAAGTCAATAAAATGGATAGTGGAATATTAATATACCAATATAAGTATGTAAAATATATTATGGAGAGGTTTAATATTCTAGATAAAAATCTAGTATCTACACCAATAGAGACAAGCTTAAAGTTGTGCAAGGATGATTTTAGCAACAATGTAAACCCCACACGATACAAGATCTTAGTTGGAAGCTTAATATATTTGAATGCAAATAAAATAAACATCATGTATTTAGTCAAAATCATATATAGATTCATAGATATGCCAAAGGAGACACATTAGGAAGTAGGAAAGAGGATATTGAGGTACATGAATGGAACAAGAGATTATGGAGTTTTATATGTAGTAATAGATGAGTCTCAGCTTGTGGGCTACATGGATAGTGATTAGGATAGTAGCCTTGATGACCCAAAGAATACTTTAGCATATGTATTTCATCTTAGGTTAGGGTCCATATCTTTGTCTTCAAATAAATAAACCATAGTATCACTTTTTACCACTAAAGTAGAGTACATAGTAGTCAATGTAGTGGCATGCCAAGCTATATGGTTGAGAAGGATACTTTCATATTTGCATGAGGAACATAAATGATATTATAAGGTATATTATGACAATGTATCATCTATATCATTTTCAAAAACACCATATTTCATGATAGGAGCAAGTACATTGTAATCAAGTATCACTTCATTTAGAAGTTACTTGAAGATCATGTGATAGAGTTTAGTATTTACAAGTCAAATCAGCAACTAGTTGATATTTTTACAAAGACATTATCTAAAGACACATGCATATACTTAAGATGAAGGTTAGGGGTCACTAATGCAACAACATTAGGATTAAAAGGTTTTATGTTGTCTCTAAACTCCTCTAACAAAGTTCCAAACTCAATCAATCTAGCTTCAAACTCCAACACTCCAGCTCTGGACTCCTACAAGTTAGATTAAAACTCCTATAGCATAGCTCTAGACTCTATCAAGTTAGCTTCAAACTCCCAGAGGGTAGATACAGACCTTACCAGTCAAGCTTCAGACTTATTCTATAGCACAACTTTGGACTATACTAATCCAGCTTCAAACTCAATCTGTAGCATGCATTTTGAATTTTTGGGTGTCATTTGGAGCTTGGGGGGAAATATTTTCGTAGGTGAGACAATTGTAAGCCTAGTATTCATATGTATATAAAATCAATATAAGAGAAATTAGAAGAGTCTGTGCATTAGAAAATTGATGTAGTAGCAATCAATGGTATAACAATAGCTAAAGAAGACAGGGTACAAAAATATATCTATAATAGACTATAGAAAATAGGGGAAGTAAGAAAATAGATGTAATAGGGAGTGAATAAAATGTAGAAAACATAGTAGTAGACTATGAAGAATTGAACAACCAATAAAACAAGAAAGTATAAAACATAAGTGAAGTTTTTGGTGAGTTTTCATGAAAAACTACAGCTGCATTAGTTTATGCTTTATATTCATTTTGTAATACGTGTCTTTAAATTAATTTAATAGAAAAAGTTCCATATTTTTATATAAACCTATGTCTCCCCTATTTTTTTGTTTTTAGCATGTGTTTTTATTGAATTTACATCACTCTACTAAAAGATTTAGGATTGGTTAGGATCCTAGTAATTCATGTGTTTAGGATACCTATTTAATCCACCTAGGTCTACACATTTTTTCATCACAGACCTCCTTATCTAAAAGAACTATAGTATTACCTTTATTTTCCTTGAGAATAATTATGTATTTGTTACCCCTAAGACATTTTAAATAAAATCTCTCATCTTTAAAAATATTTTTTTCGGCAGTCTTGTCATTTTTAGAAATATTGACTTATTAATTTACTTTCTAAATAAACCTAATCACTTGAATATTTATAATTGCATTGAATTCAAAATATAAATGAAATTTTAATTCTACCAATCAAAAATATGAAAAGAGAAAATAAATGGATAGACCATCTAACTAAAAGAAGTTTTAGAAAGCAAAGTGTAAAGACCCTACAAATTCTCCCTACAGGTTTTAAGTTTCATATAAATGGTCCCAAAAGAGGGAAATTATAATTAATTTACAATAAATAATATGGGGGACTGAGAAAGAGTTCTATTATGTTCTGCAAACATGCTAAATAATGTTTTATTTAGACCAAGTTAGCCATCCATGTACAAATGAAAAACATATTTGCAATAATGATAAATGAAGCCATAAGGAAAATTTGGGGGTCTACATATGCTTTATTTTATTAAGTCTTTCATTTTTAGTATTTTTTTCATTTGTTTTTATTTAATTAATAAACTTACTAAAAATATAAATTATACAAGGTTTAAATGTGAATACCTATGATAGGGGATGCACATCATTGATCAAGCATAGTAGGAACTCCTATTTAGAATAGGAAGGACTACCTTAACATAAGAGATGAATTAGACAAGATTAGATTAATAAGATAGATGAGTGGACTTACTAATATAATATTATCTATATGAAGTGGTATACATCCTTAGAGGGATGTCAATCTACTATTTTTGGCAATCAAGTGGATAATATCATTATATAAATTACATTAAAGCATGTGATAAGATACAATATTTAAATGGAGAAAATATAATTAATGTATAGATATTATCAAAGTGTTCATTCTAATATGTTTTAGTTAAGTCTTCTTATTCTTGAATTAATTCTAGTTACTTGGTGATGGCTTATAGAGTTGGGGAAAAGATGATCATGCATAGTTTTAAATCAAAGGAGCTATCACTTTAGTAAAAAAATAGTGGGTGAGGAACTATGGATAAGTCATGTATTGAAACCATGTCATGTATAATGCCATGAAAGGTGATCTATAGACACTAATACATGATTTCAAGACATAGAAACAATAAATTACAATCTTTTAGGACTGTTAAATTGGTCTCTCATTGTAGAAAGAAATAAAAACACAAGGATCAATTCTAAATGTCTCAAAATCAGTATCAATTACGTAATTAATATCAATCATATGAGTAATAATTATCAATCATTAAATTGGATACATAAAGTTAGAGTGGACCTAAAGGGTGGATCTAATAGATTTTAAATGGTTTAATGACTGGTTATTGACTATCTAAATAGGCTCAGAGTAGTAAATAGAATATAAATGGACAATATAGTAATCATATTGCACTTAAATAGACAACATACTTAACTCTAAAAATTCTTCCTGTGATACAAAAAAAATCTCATTGATAAGGATGTGCCAAATCTTGGACTAAGTATGGATAGGCTAAAATAGGGTGGTGTTCCTTCATAGTACTCTAGGGGAATTTATTTAGCATTACGGTCTAAAAATTTAGGATCCTTTAGCCTTAGGATAAACTGAGTCTAAATCTCCATCGATACTAACAGGATCCATGATGATCATGGGGATACATATCAATTAGGTCCAAGTTTAACCTATTTTTTCCAACAACTCTCAATCACATGATTAAAATTAGTCTTGGTTGGGTTTTAATGAGAATCAATTAGGGAGAAGTTGTTAAGGATTTAAAACAACTTACCTTTAATAAACTAGGGATATTTATTATATTTAGGAATGATTAACTAATTACTTAGTTAAAAAAGTAATTAATAAGTTTAATGACACAACATAAGACAATAAATGGAAAAACTACATTAACTAGAGTAAAAAGGATGGGGAAGGGCTAAGACACATTTATACATAATATAATAGTGTAGATTTATAGTCTCTATATTCTCCCCTTTTTGTTGAGGCATTTGTGATAACTTGTTATGAGATAAAATCATATGGTGTGCTTGGTATGTGTGCACCACTGAGGGATGGGATTACTAGAGTGATGAAATTTGGATTTAGGGACCTTTTGTCTACTAAATATAGAGATGACCCTAACCCTAGAGGATATCTATTGGATACTAGGATTATTGATGCAAGGAGTAGAGATTACCATAGTAGATGAGAGAGGATGGGTAGAAACATTAACATGGTTGTATGGGGATGGTGTTGCAAATATTGTATTCATAGTAGGAGATTTTAGTTTTGATGTTTTATATGATTAGGATAGGGATCAGAGACTAGTGATAATGATGATGATGGCCATGCATTATTATGCATTTCCTAACTTTAGTGGAAGTATATTCTCATGGATCAAAAGAAGTGTGTTAGTATACATATGGGGGCATCAAAAAATATTTCCATGGGCTTTAACATTACTAGCATAGATATATAGGGAGTTATGGGGATGGAGGACACAATGATGTTATGGGATGTATGTCACATATGTTTTATAGTGATATGGATACAAGCACATTTGATTATTGTAGACACTAGGGCTAACATGGATGGTATGACACCATTTTGCATTTAGTGTTAGATATAGGAGAGTTTAGGACTTAGATTAATATAGATAAGAATTGGAGTAGCTAGATGAGGATGAGGTGATATAGAGACCATAGTTAGGTTTATAATATGACCAGGGATGGAAATGGAGTTGATGGTAGGGCAATGAGCAAGGTGGCTATAGGGGTGATGTGCAGAACATCTAGAGATATTTTAGTTTGGGCACATTTGATGATAGTTTTGGATGTGTCAGCATATCCATGAGGAATCCCAAGTATATAGTAGGCGTGATTTAAAAGGGGAGTTACCCAAACCACATGTTATAAGGCTAGAATTTTTAGTGGAGGAGATAAAGGGAGTAGAGGTGGATGATGTTAGAGTGACAGAGGCATATTTATTATGTTGGGTGGATCAACATGGAGTGGGATAAGAGAGGGTGGTGAGACAGAGATGGGAGATGTGGAGATGATGGATGTGGATGCCATAAGAGGATATGGGAGGGGGACACAGACTTATAAGTAGTGATAGTAGAAAGGGATGTGGCTTGGACATAATATTTTGGAGTTTTATTTGAGTGGGACCAACTACAAGATAGCTTGATAGAGATATAGGGGTGTTATGATGTATTATAGTAGAGCTATGATAAGGCATACTAATAATGGGATATGTATCATGTTTAATGTTAAATGCTTTGAGTACTAGTAGGGGTTGTAGGATGATCAATATCATGATCTACTACTAGAGGAGGGGGATATGGTAGGAGGATGGGGCCTCCAGGTACTATGAGCATAGATAGGTATTAGGACATGGTGGAAGAGCTTAAATATTATGAGCATAATGTTATAGAGTGGTTAATAGAGGTTCGTATATATGCCAACCACATATGCATGTAGGGTTGGACTCTAAGATAGACATAGATTACCACAATTAGCATTGGGAATGTACCTTAGGGGAGAGATACGAGGGATGGGGGAGGAGATGGAGGTAACATTGGAGGAGGTAAAGTTGATATTTTCCTGAGCTAGATCTAGTTCACCAAGTAGTCATATGTATGGCTAACTATATGGATTGGCTTTGTACATATTATATATTAGGACATTTATATGATGTACATTTGATTTTTTGGATATAGAGATTCATGAGCATATGTTACACACATTTATTACATGAGTTTGTGTTATGTGATTATAGATTTGGATTATGTGGATTATGTTTGGATTGCATCTGAGTTATTTATATCATGAATTATATTGTTTTTATATGGATTATGATGTTTAGATCATTTGATGTTGATTTCATCTTGATTAGGGATTTATGTGTATGTGTGTTAATGTATTTATGATGGATTATGTGTTTTAAATCATGCATTAACCTATTATGTCTATGGTTATGGATTTTATATTACATGGATCATGTTTATATTTATTTTTAATTTGGATTATACTCATTATATTATATGGATGAGATTTTATATCATGGTTGATTATGGATTATGTTATGATTTTAAAAGTTTATAATTTATGATAAAATTATTTTTGTATTAACTAATCAAGGATTTATGAATCATAATTGGATTGGAACCTAACCAAAGATAAGCCTCTTGTTTCTTTCACATATTTGCCTTTTTATCAAATGTTAATGAAAATCCTTAACAACCTCTTGTCACCGAAATTCATAAATCTTTGGTTTGGAAATGGGATTTTTATGTTTTTAGGAAATAGGGGAAAAATTAACTCTACAAGAATACACATGTTATATTATGTTTATAAGATGTTTAACCTCAAGGTAATTCATGGATATATGTAGACTGATCAATGTGGGATGTTTACAAATCTAATGAAAGCTGATCAGTATGGGAAGCTTTCGAGGGAAATAATTTTGATTTTATAGATTTCTACATGATTTGATTTTAATAGGAAACTAATCCATGTGGGAAGTTTTCTAAATCATAGGAACATATCCATCCTTCAAGGGTGTGGTATATATGTTTAGATATATATGTATTAGTAGTTGTCCTATGAGGGATTAGTCTATAGTTTTGCCTTTTTTTCATGATTTTTGATAACAAGTGTCCTTCAAAGGATAATCCTTCCATTTTGATATTTTCTAGATTTTATATCCCAAAATAAATTTCTTTTTATTTTTCCATGGATTAGACTTAAGGCAACCTAGGGTGTTTTCATAAGCTACATAATAATGTCATGTGTTATTATTTTATAACAATCTTTTAAGGTTAAGTATGTTTAGGAAATAATGATTTAGAATTCTGCTCTATGTTAAACAAGGCTAATCCATGAGAACATGCTATGAACAGAGCTGGGGTGTCCATATTTAAGGATAAAACATGTATACTATTGAAAATTCATATGATTCTTGATCGTCATGGCGTATGTTTAGAGATAGGGGATAAGATTTTAAGAGAACTTATGCTGATTGAAGTTTGTAATAGGATCACTAACATTAAAAAAGATGGATATGTAAAGCATTAAGAGGCTCACATTCTAGTTTTCCATCATGGGAGGCCAAACGATATGCCCTAGATCCATATTTATGAGTGATAATATAGGTTCTAAGCCAATTAAAAGAAAACTTTCCTCATTTACTTCTTTCCATATTTGTGACATGTTGATTTTATTTAAGGACAAGGTCACTAATATTAAATTAACATTCCTTTAAATGTTGATGATATGCACATTTTATTCATTCTTGATATATATGAAGGTGATCAAGGGCCATGTCTTAATGCTCATCTTAAAATTTTAGTTGTGCTAATCATTCTTGATGGTAATCCTCTTCAGTAATGATATCCTTAAGAGAAATCTAAAGGGAAGGAATTTAGATTTTTAGGGGGATATTTGGTACCATAAACTAAAGAAAAATGGGTAGCCCCTGTAGGTGTTTGAATACTAGTTCAATAAGCCCACAAAGCAAAAGGTATGTAAAGATGCCAATCCTTTCCATCCTCATTGACCATTTTGGTTAAAATCTTAATAAGGATTTTTTTTGATGCTTCATCCTATCCATTGAATTTTATATAATAAGACAATGAGATCTTAGCTTAATGATAAAGAAATCAAATAATTTCTAGACATGCTTAATTTTAAAATATTTTCAATTATCTGAAATGATTTTATGCGAGACAACAAAATGATATATGATGTGATGAATAATGAAATCAATAATATTATCTACCTTGGTTGAAATAAGGTGAATGGCATCCACCCATTTAGTGAAATATTCGGTAGCAGTAATGGTAAATCTATGTCACTAGGAAGATTTAGGATTAATCTGCCCTATAAGGTCTAAACCCAATTGGTAGAAAGTCTAAAATTCATTGGATACTTGTAATAAATGACTTGGGATATGTGATAATATATAATGTTTTTGATTCTTCACACATTTATTGACATAATCATAACAATCCCAATTCACCATGGGCAAATAATAACCTAATCACATAATCTTCTTGGTGATAGTTAAATCACTGAAATGACCACCACATATTCCATCATGAGTTTCTTTGATTATGATATTTAATTTATAATTCTAGAGATAACATAGAAAAATACCATTGAACCCCCACTTATAAATCACCCCTTAGTATTACATGGAATTTCACTGTTGAAAAGCATGCTTAGCATTTTTGGATAGAACTGAAGTAATTATACCTTTAGATAAATAATAGAATAATCATGTGTACCACATATCTGAATGGTTTTCCTCTATAATAAGAATAGAGGGAAGATCATTTTTGGTATAATAATTTTGAATGACCTTGTGAATAATGATAAATAATTTAGATTCTTGGGAGGAAGATGAGATAAAGGAGGCTAAGGAATCCATGGTATCACCAACCTTGTTGGTTAAATGAGGTGTAGTCTATATGACATAATGGTTAAGGGTGGCTAACAACTACTATAATAATGTCTTATACCTATGGGGGATGCTATTATTTCATTTATATATGACAATTATTTAATTAACTACTAGTTGGGAGTCCCCAAAAATACAAAAAAAATTAACCCCTAGAGGCAAAACTATTTGGAGACCTATAATTAGGGATTCATATTCTGCCATATTGTTAGTATAGTTGAAATAAATATTGAAGCATAGGGGATAGGAATGTATTTAGGTAGTATTAGAACAATCCCTTCTACCCCTCCATATTTGCATTTAGATCCATCAAAGAACCATGTTATATAATATTCAATATCTCCCTAGGAAGTGGAGGTTATAGATTCATCAAGAAATTCATAGCTAGATGGTAGATTATCAACAAGGGGTTCCTCTACTAACTGATTGACAATTATCTACCCTTTAATTGACTCTTGGTTAGTGAACTCAAGATCAAAAATGGTGAGAATCAGAATCCACCTTGACATTCATTGATTTTTATAGGGTTTCAAATGCATGAACTTAAGAGGATGAATATTGGTAATCACATAGATTTTATGATTAAGAAAATAGTGGTAAAGTTTAGAATCCATGAATACTAATTCCAAACATAGTATTTCAACATGCATTTAATGATTCTCATACTCAACCAACGTATGAATTATATAATAAGCTACGTGTTCTCTATGTTTCTCATCTCAATTTGGAAGCATGGCACATAATGCATGATCTATAAGCAATGTGGAAGGTTGTTGCTGGTAGAGAATGTGATGCTAGCCCTAGAAGTGGTCGAGGCTATTGTATTAACTTGCCTAAGTGTTGCGATCTCTTCCCTTGAGTCATGGTCTACCCAAAATTGTCACAAACTGTACATAATTGGCATACAAGTAAAAATATTTATCCTCTCTTGGAGGAATAAGGACAGGGTGAGATAATATATACTTCATAATAGTATGAAACTCTACTTAATAATTTGAATCCCATGCAAATTGGGTGTCTTTCTTAAGAAGGTGATGGAAGAGTTGGCATCAGTCGAATAATTATGAAATAAAGTGGTGAATAGATTGTAGTTTCCCTTGTAAACCATGAAGTTGCTTAAGGTTGGATGGAGGTAGCATATCGATAATGGATTTAATTTTCATAGGATCAACCTCTATTCCTTGAAATTGAAAGATAAAACCCAAAAGATTTCCTAATAAAACCCAAAAACAAACTTTTTGAGGGTAAGGTAAACTTGATATTTCATCAATAAATTGAATTTTTTTTGAATGATAGATAGATGATATTTATGATACCTGGACTTACTAAGGAGATCATCCACATAATATTCAACTATTTTATGAATTAAATAATGGAAAATATAGGTCATGTCATGCTGATAACTTGCTCCTACTTATTTAAACCAAAAGGCATGACCCTAAAACAAAATGTTCCCCATAGAGAAATAAAAGAGGTTTTATGATGGTCTTCCATGGTGATAAGGATTTGATTATAGCCAGAAAACTTACCAATGGGTGACAACATCTCATGTTATGCATTGAGATCCATGAATTGGTCAATATTAGGAAGAGGAAAATCATCTTTTGGACAAGCAATATTAAGATCTTGAAAATCGATACAAAGTTGTATTCCCCTTGTGGGATTTGTGATAGGCAATATGCTAGATACCCATTTAGGGTAATCAATGGATTGGATAAAGTTAATGGATAATAACCACTTCAATTCTTCCTTAACAAGAAGTGTTATGTGAGGATGCATCTTACAAAGCTTTTGCTTTATTGCCATAGCTTAGATAATGGTAACAATGTTATGGATGACTATAGGTAGGTAAATTATTGGAATATTGGTATAAATCCAAGCAAAATTTTGACTATGATTAGCAAGGAATGTTTTGAAATCTCGGTGTTCCTGAGAATCTAAGGATTGGCTTACTTTGATATTTTGTGGGACCTCAAGTGTCCTTATATTTTAGATCAATGTAAAAATAGGTTTTGAAGGGACCCCAAAACCCTAAAAAAAAGGAAGAAGGATATAATAATAATGAACCACAGGATAAACAAACCTATCACCTACTGCAGAGCAGCATCAAAAATAGGTTTTACAGGGACCTGAAACAACAAAACAAGATAGTAAGAGGAAAGACCCCAGGTTTTACAGAGACTTGGAAACTCAAATACATTAAGAAAACAAAGGACCAGATTATGGAACTAGTTAAAACATCCAACAAAAAGGACTATAACAAAAAGAAGAAAAAGACCCTATTCTTCTAATTATAGGATCATCTTCACTGCCTCCTTTCCAATCATAGCAGTGTCCTGTATGGATATTGCAGCCAATGTAGCAGCCTCTTGCATTGCTTTCTTCCTCGAGCTCTGTCTGGTCCTCTTACTCAGCCCCTCCAAGGATTTTATTTCCTCATTAGCTCATTTTCCAAGGTTTGCAGTAGCAACACATATGCTAGAAGTAACCTCCTCCATCTTCATCCTGCTTTCCTTAATGAGCTTTCTGAGATTATTCTCATAATCTTTAAGTTTGATAGGAATATCTCTCATCTGCATTTCCAAATTATTGATTTTCTTTTGATCATTTTCCTGATTATGTTCCATTATTTCCATTCTCATCTTAAGGCCCATTATTTCCTTATACATCCACGAATAAATTTGAAGAATATCATCTGCTTTGCATTTGGTCAAATTCATGAAGGGAATCTTACTGTCTCTCTGCCAAACTTCACTAAAATCTTCAGTGTTCTCTTTTGGATTGACTTCATCCTTTTCATTTTTATCCTCCCTTTCCATTTTTTTTGTTCTTTAATATCAACAGGGTTTTCATTGTGGACAAGATCATCCTTTTCTTGTTCTCTAGTCTCCATTGCATGATTGACATCCTGAACCATGTATTCCTTCTCTATTTTCGAAGCTATATCCTCAAATAAAATATCCATTTCTTTTTCACTTCCCCCTAACACTTGCTGATTATCCTCATGATTAGAGTCTTTCTGTTCTATTTTTTCCTCTATTGTATCCCCTTCTTTTTCATTCTCACTTTTATCTTTACCTTCTAGGTCAGAGATGGAATCCCCACTATTCGTCCCTTCCTCTTCCTCCATACTCTCCTCCTCAGAACTTTCTATACTTTCCCACTCAGTTTCCTCATCAACAATTTGTTTTTTAAAATTGGAGGATTTAGGTTTATCTTTTTCCTTCCCCTTTACATTTTCATTCTTCTTACTCTATGACTCCTTATTTTTGTCTGAATAAGGATTCGAGACAGTGGCATTGTTTTTGCAGAAACCTTCTATAATTAGAATCAATCCTTCATGCAATATAGGGTGACTCTCCTTTTTTCTATGAGCGAACAAACTTTGAAGTAGCGAGAAACACAAATAGAAAGGGAAGGAAATTCTAACTTTGTGCCTAAAATGATTAAGAAAGACAAAATGAAATTTATGGACTCTTTTGATTCTACCATCTAGTATGAAATACTCAAGGATGCAACATAAAACATCTCTCCAGATTCCTTTTATCTGCTCCAGGTCAAAAAATCTCCACTCTTTTCCAACTACTACTCCTCAGTATCCATCTTCGTGAATTTAATATATGCCTCATTAGATATACTAGTCTTCTTAGATAATTTTATCCCCTCCATTGGAAGCCCCGTAACCTCTGCAATGAATTCCTTCGTGAGCTTCACCATGATACCATGGAGTGTTACTCTATCATCAACCCAATTTTTGAAGAATGTCATTGTTATATGGGGTTTAGATCCTTGCAGCCACTCCAAATAACTCACGACCTTCCCTTTCTGAAGAATCTTCCAAACATCTTGTTTTGCCTTCCAGTCTTCACAATTTTTAGGTTCTTGCTTCCTCAAGTCACCTTTCATTTTGCAAGCCATACAGTATTCTAGCAACATACTAGCACTAATGACTGAGCAATGAAACCAATTATTTTCTATTTGAAATGGAGATCACCTATTTTTTGGCACATGCAAAAACCACTTTGCGATCTCATGAATGTACCTATTCAATGAAAGTAATTTATCCACTGTGAGGCCACTCCACCAAATCATTAACTTGATATTCCAGGCAGATCTTTCCCTCCATTGAATGAATGGTGTCATAATTAATAAGTGCTTTGAGTTCAACATGCTTATTTAATGCATCCTGCCATCTCACCTTATGCCCTATTCGAACAACATGATTAGCTATCCAGTCAGCAACCCCTTTGGCTTCACGATAAGTATGGGTTATGGTCACTTTTTCAATTTTTTGAATTAAGGATTTAATTTCCATTACCATTGCCTCAATAGACCATGAAATTGAATTTTTGTTATTTAGGATATTTATGATATTCAAGGAATCACCTTCCAGCCATAATTTGGAAAATCCTGACTCAACAACTAGTTTAATGGTATAAAGGGCAGCAATAGCTTCAGCAATATGACTGTTTGACTTACCAATAGGGATAGAAATAGCATCAATTACATTTCCCACATGATCTCTCAAGACTCCTCCACATCCTGCTCTTCCCGGATTCCCTTTAGTTGCTCCATCAAAGTTTCCTTTGATCCATCCACTAGGGGGGACATTCCATTTCACACCTAATCTTGGATTATCAATTTTAAAATTAGGCCTTTCAAATCTTAAGGGATTATCAATTTGAAAGGTTTGATTAGGATCCCTCTGTGATATAAAATTCTCATTAATTTCTCTAATATTATTTTGACCCAACACCCAACCTGGGAGTTCTTTACTTCTAAATAATCTATTGTTTCTTTCTTTCCATATGCCCCACCAAATATGAGGAAGTGTTAGTTTCCAGAAAAAAAGAACATCAGGATTCTTAGAGGGACAATACCAACTTTTAAAAGATAGATCCACACTTTTTTGATGAACCCATGTTATACCCCAGAGATTAACGATCTCAGTCCAAACTTGTTGTGTATAAGAACAGTTCACAAACATATGATCTCTATCTTCAAATCCATTTTTGCATAAAATACACCTGTTAAACACATTTATTCCTCTTTTTTGCAAGTTGTCAAGAGTCAGGATTTTATTTTGAAGTAGAGTCCAAAAGAAGATATTAATTTTGGGGATGAGCCCCTTCATCCAGGCACACGACCAAAAAGGTTGATTAGCATTTCCCTTTAAAATAAAAATAGTGGAAACTTTAAATTTTCCATTAGGATCATCATGATAGATAATATTATCCTCAAGATAAGGATAAAGAGAGATAGCATTGAGGGATGATTGTATATTACTAAAATCTTAATCGACCTCAGTTATATTCACCCAAGAATTATTCTGCCAATACTGACTTACAAATATACCATATTTTTGCTTACATCAATCAACTACATCCTTATCTTGAAAATATTATATCAAAGGGTAATCTTTTAACCAAGCATCATCCCAAAATTTCACCTTAAGTCCATTACCAACTTTCTAGGAATATCCTTTTTCTAAAATTTGTTTGGTTCCCTGAACAGCCCCCCATATGGAAGAGGGGCCAATCACATCAGGGTAAGTAAAGAAGTTAGAAAGGGATTTTGCATTGAATAAATACTTGTGCTTCCATATATTACTCCACTCTTTGTTTTCATGGTAAACTCGCCATCCCAATTTGGCTAAGAGAGCTATATTCATACTTTTGATTTTCCTTATTCCCAATCCCCCTTCTGTGAAAGGTTTTTAGATGTTATCCCAAGCAATTAAAGGCATCCTCCTTTTTTCCTCAGTACCAGTCCATAGGAAATTTCTTTGAATTTTTTCAATCGACTCTGCAAATTTGGTAGGAATTCTGAAAAGACTTAATGCATAAGTAGGTATACTTTGAAGAATAGCTTTAAGAAGGGTTAACTTTCTTGCTTGACTTAATATATTTCCTTTCCATCCTGCAAGTTTCTTACTAAACTTATTGATAAGATCCTCCCAGAAGGCTTCAGGGACTTTCAACCAAAAAGGAAGGCCCAAGTAAGATGAGGGGAAAGATCCTATAGAGCATCCATGGATTTTAACAATTTTATTTTGCCTCTAAATAGGGGTATTAATAAAGAACACTGTACTTTTATTCCAATTGATCAACTGACTGGAGGTAGAAGAATATAAATTAATAACTTGCTTCAAATTTCTTGCTTCCTTGACTTCAGCTTTACCCATAAAGATAGTATCATCAACAAATTATCCATGAGAGCAAATTAGAGGATGAGAAGAGGGTTTTAAACCCTTAAATAAAACTTTACAGACCAGATCCATTATATATATATTCCTAGTCAATTAACCATAATAACAAAAAGAATGGGGGATAAAGGATCACCTTGTCTCAACCCCCATGATGGATTAAAGAAGTGGGATGAGCTTCCATTTACCAATACAACAATAGAGGAAGTAGAAATCAACTGATAAATAATTACAACCACCTTTTGTTCAAAGCCAAAAGCTAAAAGACTATTTGAAAGGAATAACCAGTCAACCCTATCATAGTCTTTTGCAATATCAACTTTCATTATGAATCCCTGATTGTTAGAACAGGACAATGAATGAATATTCTCATGAGTAGTAATAATAGAACTGAGAATTTGTCTACTTGGGATAAATCCATTTTGTTGATTAGTAATTATCAAAGGAATCACTTGAATACTTTTGGAAGTAAGAACTTTGGAAATTATCTTGTAGAAAGAGTTACAGAAACTAATCAGTCTAAACTGATCTAGAGAATCAACACCAATCTTCTTAGGAATCAAACACAAAAAGGTGGAATTAACTTCCTTAAGCATCTGTTTAGCTCCAAAGAATTCCTTCACCGCATCACTTACATCTTTACCGACAATATTCCAAAGTTTTTGAAAGAAGAACATGGGAAAGCCATCAGGTCTAGGTGCTTTATCTCCTCCTAGAGAGCAGACAACTTTAAAGATTTCATCATCCTTTGGAATTGAACTTAACATTTTATTCTGTTCCTTCAAAACCAAAGGAGGAATCACTTTTAGGATTTCAGCCTAACTTTCCAAATTAATGTTAGGATCAACCTTCATAAGGGACGAGAAAAAAGATAGCATTTCCTCCTTAATATCCTTTTCCTCTAAAATCTTTCGATCTCCCTTTTTTAGGTATGAAATATGAGCTTTAGCTCTATGCTTTAGAGTGGATAGATGGAATTTTTTTTTGTTTTTGTCTCCTTCACTCAACCACAACAACCTAGATCTTTGTCTCCAATAGATTTCTTCTTTAGTGATAATATCTTGATATTGAGCCAACTTCTCATTTTCTTCACAAAGGAGATCAGGAGTGTATCCATTCTTCTAAATTTTTTCCTGAGTTTCAAGTGTCCTTATGTTAATATCATTTGTGACATCATTTAAAATACTAGGAGACTTGGATGATATAATATTATTCATATATGAATAATCTACTCCTAGATAGGTTAAAATATATTCATCATCCCAAAACTCCATTACACGGACTGAGAAAAAATATTCATCTATTAGGTTAGGAAAAGCTAAGGGAAAGGATATGAATTTTTATTGATTTGATAAGTTAGTGGTCCCAAGTGAAATAAGATAATAAAAAATGCTTGGTGGGATAGAACTGGAATCATTAGTTTCCATAGGGGAACCAAGAGGTGTTGAAGAAGTTTCATCATCCACATTCATAGGGATATTGGACATTAAAGCATGATCGTCATTGGCTTTAGGAGGTTTATTGAAACTGAAGTTGTGTTTCTTGTGTGATTTTCTAAAGTCATTTATCATAACTTCATAAGGTCTTTATTCATAAAATCCTAGGCCAAAGCCTTTCCAAGCACATCATTATAGATAGGTTTTCATAAAGCATGGTTTGTCAAGAAAAGAAAAGTTAGACATGAATGGTTTGGTACACATTTTAGTTTCTTTATATAAAGAGGATTGGTCGGTTCCTCCATAGGTTAATTTTTTTTAGAGGTGAGGAGGTCTGAAGGGGATAATATCTCCTAGGTTAGGTTAGTAAATACATTGTTAGTTAGGACATCTATATTCATGAGGGGTTGAGAAGGTGCTAAAAGTTAATAACTGATATTCCCCTACATAGAGTTGTTTGAATGCTAAGTCAAAAGTGTTTACATCAAGGATATGAGATGAAGGTATATTAGAGATAGAATATATTTCCCCCTAAAATAATGGACTTGATTTATTTAGTGAGATCAAGACATCATTAGTATGATGAGTCAAGTTACAAGTCTTGAATGGATGTAATTCTGTTGGGATAATATGGACCTTACCTTCATGTTCAAATTTTAGACATAGATGCAAAGTGGAGGGAACAAAATTCATAATGCATATCCAAGGATGTCTTATTAGGATTTTATATTTAAATTCCCCTTATTTTTTAAAAAATAACTCTCGGAGGGTAAGTTTACCTACATGGATGGGGAGGACTATTGTACCTATCATGGAGGCAACAATATCATTAAATGCTTGTAGGATTATTAGAGATTGAGCTACAATAGTTTTTGGTAGTTGGAGTTAATAAAATCATGGGAGGAGATAATATTTATACTAGTTCCATTGTTAATCATAACTCTTTTGATCTGTGTTTGATTAATTTGGGTAATGATAAATAATGGTGGGTCCTGATCATCGAGTTGTAATGGGGATATTTCAAAATCATGAAATGTGATACATGATAACCTCTATAACTATCCAATGAAATCTAACAAAGGCTGAGCTTTATCTAATTATATTTGAGTGGTCTAAAAGGCATATATCATATCTTCATGATGTTTTGGATAATTTTGGATAAGTTCATATAATGACATCTTAACATAAAGTTAGTGGAGTTGTTTTAAAAGTAATATTAATATCAAATCAAAAGAATTTTTATTCTATGCTTTTCCAAGAATATAAGTTTTAGTCTTTTAGATAGGAGTTATGGGATTTTATAGGGTAGAATAAGGTGCTTTTGTAATATTCATTGGCTTTGTTGGGATTCTAGGCTTTATGACCCTATGTCTGGGATCAAGTGGCTATATGTATTCCATCTATTTGAAATAATGGTGGGTTTTATATGTTTCTAGAATCATATGAGTCTAGAGGGGTTTAAGAGGGGTAAAAAACTAGTTGTATTGGAGTTATTATCTTCTTTTGATGTTCATTCTAACCCTCTTGGTAATGTACTAGTTCTTGGGGTGGTCGTGACTCTATACATTTGACTATGAGGATATTCTTGACCAAGTTGTTCTAGTACAAGATCATCTTCTTCTAATAAATTTCAAACTACAGCTTTTAGTGAGTTACAACTTTTGGTATCATGTCCCACTATTCAATGGTAAGCACATTTCTTTCTTTCCATATACCATGCCTATTTTTGGATATGGGGGTTAATATGTTATATAGGTGGTAGTTTGATAAGGGATGTTCGAAGGAGTTGATCAATAATATTGGTGTAAAACCCCCGTAATGGATATTGGTTAGGTTTTTTGATCTCTCAAGGCATTGGCATGGGAAATACACTTGCTTTCACATCTTGAGTCCTCACATTGATTATTCAAATATTTACCATAGAGGGTACTCTGTGCTTGGAAAAAGATTTTACAATAAGATTTTGAGGGTAATAAGGATTTAAGGGATTATGTATTGGCATTATTACTATGGGAATATCCCTTTCTACTGGTGTATGTTTCTTATAAGAAGATTTTATAATGGTGGATGTTGGTCTCACAGAAGGTTGAGGTCCCAATATGGATAGTCTAGTTTGAATTGGAGGAAGAACCATTTTCTTTAGGGATATCTAATATCAATTCTTATCAGTGGATATTCTAAGGATTTACCTCATGATGTGTCGAGGCATTTTTTTCCACTTCCTTAAAAAATTACCTTAGTTTCTATTTTTATAAAAAAAATTCTTAGTTTGAGCTATAAAGGAAGTTGGTTTTCGAGTTGGTTGGTGTAACATAGCAGGCATATCAGTGGGAGTAATTCCTTGACCCATTGACATCAAAAAAATATAATGAAGCATCTTTCCATAGGTACTTTGGGATAGATCCATACTTTGAAATAATCATATTTGCTCCAGTATTGATTAAAAAATCTTGAGTCAATAAGCCATTGTTTGAATCAATGATGTTTACTGAGATAATGACTTATTTTTTCTCTCTATCATAGAAATATCCTTGGTTAGGAGGAACTTCTTCAGGGCTATTTTCTTCTATAGAATCATTAGAAAATTTTATTAATTCATCAATATCTTGAGAATAAAATTCTATTTTTTATTTTATAGCTTTGAAGATTTCAATAGGAGGCTTTTCATATTTTATCAAGCTCTTTGTGCTTGGATTCTTAGGCTTATATTTTTATTTTATAGTCCATTCATGTTGTGCGTATAACATTGGGTTGTCATGAAATTCAACCTACTATAATGTTTTGCCCTTAGGGTCATCATGTATGCTTCATAAATTGGTAGGCTCATCTTGATAGATAGGGATGAGATGAAGAGGGACCTTATGGTTCTAAAGTAGATATTATAGATGTTACATTCAATATTTGAGATCAAATCTAGACATCATATTACAATAGTAGAGTTCAGTCTTAGAGTTATCAGAAGAAGATAGTCCTTTAAATTGATTTACTTGATTTTCATTTTCACTAGAATAAATATCATTTTCAATGGGTATTGAATATACATCATCATTTGAGTTAAATTTAAAAATAACTTGCATTTCTTCATTAGGAAGTATAGCTCTCATCTTTTTCATATTTTTAGGATACCTTTTATTATTTGGGCACTTAGGAGCTAAATGACCTTCCTGACCGTATATATAACATTTTATAGGTCATTTTCCTGAGATGGTTATTTTTAGAGTAACATAAGTTTTTCTTTTAGAGAACCTCTTCTTATACTTGGGCTTGTCTCTAATTTTCCATTTTTGGGATTTAATCTATTCTTTGTGGCATTTATAATGAGAATTCTTAGAACCATAATAGCCTAGTACACTATATCCACTATTTTTATAGAAACTATTATCAATCGTTTTCATTTTTTTAAATAATTTAACTATAACTTTATCCTTACATTGATTGCAAAGATATTGTTCTATAGATTGGATAATTTGACCTAAGGTCATTTTTGCAACTATGGTTATTTCTCTAATCTTAGCTTCTTTTTTAGTTTCTATGTAGGCTAATACTCCATATGAGATTTCACTAGGAAGTGCATTAATAAACATGTGTTTAGTTTTAGTCTTTTAGCTCTATTTTGTTATTCCTACCAAAAAAGAAAAAACACACTTGAATCTATCCTAGTATTTCATGTTATAAAAATTCATCATGAATAATTTATTGTATTCAGTAGCATCATCATTTACCATGTCTCTAGCATACTCATGGATAACTGCTTCAACAAAGTTAGCTACTGTGGATCCTGCCACAACCCTTTGGTCTTCTATAAGGGATAACCACCATCATTTTAGGCTACCATCTAGGTTAGAAATTATAATGTCCATTCCTTCTTCCTTTGTCTTCCAAAATACAAGTTTTTGAGTTTCCACCCATCCATAGAGCCTCTCAATTAGACTCTGGATTACATATCTTATATCATTACCTACTCCACACCAACCATCAATATTGAATGAATATGGAAGTATAAGAACCTGAGTTAGATCATCTAGATGTCTTCCTTGATTTCATTAGATATCCTGATCAAGGGATTTAACACTACCAAAATCTCCTTGGGGAGAGGTTTCTCTAATCATAGGTGTGACTATAGATAGATGGATGACTTAGTGTCAAACGAGTATACTTCTTCCAACCATCTAGGTGTACCGGTAAGTATAACATTTTCCTCTTGCACACTTATTGGGGTGGTGAGTAGGGACTCAGTCCAATCCTATGAAGTATCCAAGGGATATAAGACTTATAGATTATTAGGGTTCCAATATAATTCACTAAGTTTATTGGAATATAGGTAGGTGGTAGTGAAATTTTCTTCAATGTTCTTTTTTTGGTTTATATCTTTAGACAACTTAATTAGTTCTTTGAACATTTTAGTATTTTTATTAAGCCTTTCAAGCATTTTGTAGGTATCATCAAATATTTTTAGAAAATCACTTATGCTTAATGACTCAATGTTTATAAAGGATCTTAATTGTCTGATTTATTTAGCATGATTAGACACTTGATCTGTAGTAGGTTGTCTTAATGGGATGATCTTAGAAGGTGTGCCTTCTCCTATTTTTACCATACTCAGAGGGTTTGTTTTATAAGACCTTTTCATGTTTTCTTTAAATTCATGTATTTGAGTCAAAATAAGTGAGGATGATCATACCAAGCTATCAACATTTTCTTGAAGTTCTTGAATTTTCTTATCAATTTCCTCTACTCCAACACTCTGTTGATCATTTATTTTTATGACAACTTTTTTCTATTTGTTTATGGCTATTGTCCATTTTTCTATTTTGCAAATTTTTACTAGTATTAACACTTAAAATTTCTACCATTCCTATGTGGATTACTTTAAGCATGTCATAGCCTTGTGTATTTTTCATAATCAACTTCTTCAGACCTTCTTTTATTTCTTCAAGCTTTGTAGCCTCAAGAGAGAGGTCTAGATTTTGATCTGAAAGGACTTCTTCCAAATGTTTTACTATGCTAGTGGCTTCATCTGACGTTAATTATTATTTATTTTGACCTTTTTTTAACTCAACTAGGCTAGCTTTGGCTATGTTTATCTCACCTTGAATCCTATCACTAGTATTGACTAGCGGAACCAGGTCCTATGTTTGGGCCAATGGTTTCTTAACTAGTGTTCCTACATTTTGATCTAGAAATCTTCTCATTTGAGCAATTTCCACATAAATTTCATCAATATTTTTTCCTAACTCAATTAAAGCTTAATTACAACACTTTAGTTGCCTTCTTGTAGTAGAGTTATGTTTTACCCTACCTACTACTTCTATTGGGTCATGTTGCATAACAAATTGGCTATCAAATGTGAATTTTACATAGATTTGGGAAATCTTCCAATATTTTTAAGAACACTGTATTTGACATCTACCCCATTTTCTTCTTTTTCTAAAGTAGTTGAGATTTTCAACTCATCTTCTCTTGGAAGAGATTTTATTTATTTAGTTGGCTCTCCTTTAAACATATTAATATGCATAGCATTCTACATTCCCTAGGTATAAGATATATAGGCATCACAATCAGGATGGTTTCCAAAATGATTTTTAGCTAGTTTTACATAAGAATTATGTTCATTAGGCAAACTATGGTATTATAACCAATCTAATTTAGAAGCATCAGATTTTTGGCTTTAGAATATTATGGTTTTTAGGGTCTCTAAATTATTTATAGAGGGTTTCTTCATGGACTGAGACCTTTTGAGTTTTTTCTCTTTAAGGTACTCTCCTTGTTGGGTTTCTTACTTTTCTTCTTCCACTAGGGAGATTTTATATCTTCCAAAATATTATTTTGTAGGAAGAGAATTTATCCTAGGGGTGTACTTTATTTTTTTATTAGGTGGTATATAGATACACTTGCTATAACTAAAAACCCATTCTTTGGGTAAGGATATTCTCTCAAAGTTTATCTAGCTAATATTGACCTAGTCTCTTATGGTTTTTATTCTAGGTACCATCACCACACTAGCTATGGATTTTTGAGTATAATTGGAGGGTACCAAAAGATACTTATAGTATCAAAAGACCCATCAGGTAACTATACGAAAGGGAATAGATCTAGGATCCACGTCAATGTTCTTAAATTGTAAATTACATTTAAGCATTTTGAGAATAGTAGGATCCTCTAGGTCAACCATAAAATTAGGATAAACCTGACAAGTAACTTTGCCATCATGGACATTATCATTGATTACACCAAGTATAGTTTAGGAAATGTTTTGTAGACTGCTATCAATAGTAAATGTTGATGAGGGAGTGATTATAAATAATGAAGGATGGTGATAGCTAATGAGGGAGTTATTAGGGATAATGAGGGTCAATGAGAATTGGTGATGGAATGAATAGGGATGATATGTGAATAGAAGGTTTATGAGGGAGTGATTAATGATGATGAGTTTCAATGATGGAGTGTCCTATGTGAATTTGGAGTGCTATAATATGACTTTATTCTACGTGACTTTAGAATAATAAATGATATTGGTATTGAAGAATCCTTGGATTGATCATCTATATACACGTAATAGTTTCAAACTTTTATTGATTACTAAAACTTTATATCTTATAATAACCCATTGAGTCTTAATATCTATAAGTGCATTCCTTAAGGGGTGTACCGAGAAAGGGGTGGGTAGACCATTTGTGTTTCACAAGATTTTTTCCCCTTTTATCACTTATTATCTATACACTTATATCTTAGAACCATTAAAAATAAAGCTTATTTTTCTCTATTGTACCCATTCTAGGTATTTGATACATTGTATCCTCCTTTTACTTACCTAAATCCCTTTTTACTAATTGATTATTCTAGGTTGAATGTGTTAGCCCTATATAGTTTTAGGGTATTTTTCACTAAATAATTAGTTGACCTTTGGCTAACCTAACTCATGACCTAGTGGATTATTCTCTGAAATTGTTCTAGGTCGACTGAGTAACCTTGTTAGCTAGGATTTTTTGAAGGTTTTAGGGTCAACTCCACCTATAAATACAATTTAATTTCCATCATTTGATAAAAGGAATAAAAATAATAAGTAAGATCAAATGATTCAAAGTTTTAACTATTGCAATTATAGTTGCAAAATTATTTAAGCTTGTTACATGCACCTTTATTGGAAATATTATTTTTGGTGTCAAATAATAATCTATAATATTTTTAAACCAATTGGACTAAACTTAATATTTTTTTCTTAAGAACATAAAGCAATTTATTATCTTGAATAGTTTTTACCTCACCTTGCTTATTTTATATAACAAAAGTGTCTTTAGTAATGAATTTTACTGCCCTATCATCTCCAAATTTAACTTCAATTCTAATTATTTTTTTATATTTTACAAATGAGTCCTTATTTCTTATCATATGATTATAAGATCCATAACAAAGAAACCAAACATCATCATAATAATTTCTTTCTATATGATAATAAAAACATATTAGATCCATAATACTCTCCTTCGTCATGGGTAAAAATTTTACTATTATTTTATATGTTTCTATAATGTTCCACTTTATCACAAGTGACATTTTTGACTTCTTATATTGTATGTGACTCTTCTTCAAAATGACTAAATATTTTACAAGAATAGAATTGTATATGCTTCTTATCTAAATAATAATATGGAAAATATCGACCTCCATGACCTCTTCCTCTTAGATAATATGGTTAGCTCACCATGATCTTGTACAATATATAATTGATTGTGCTTCCTTATCCTACATTAGCCCTCGATAAAAATTCTTTTTTTAAACATTCTAGAGTTTTGTCCAATCTACTTTCACTAAATGACAATGATCCCATGAGTCGAATCAACTTTAGTGTTGTTAGATATTTGATTTAATATATTATAATAATAATTAAATTATATTTTTATCAAGGATCGAATAAATTTTATAAAAATTATTTAATTGGTAATGCTCTCTCCATTACTCCACAACTGGTTAATAACATCTTACACTCTATATAGAACTCATTTATCTTATAATTATCATGAGTTTAAATATTATCAAATTATCTCCACATAATATGCACATGAACTATTTTATTTATGTATGTGCCTTCGTAAACATACTACAATGTGTTCCATGCTTCATTGTCAGTTTTTAATAAAATAATTATAGGAAAAATGCCCAAATCTAGATCATTTTTGATTAAAAATATCACTAGGGCATCCTTCCTCTTTGCCCCTTTCGATTTATTTCTCTCTTGTTGTTAATGAGTTCTAATATTGGGATCTACATATCCCATTTGAACTATTTCCCATATCTCCTTAAAGTACAACAAGATTTACATTTTTATTTCTCAATATTTATAGTTATCACAGATGAATTAAAGATTTTGCATTAAAGGTTTTGATGTGGAGACCTATATTTTGGAGGCCATGAATTTTGACTTGTTAACCTAATTGAGCTCTCATTTAGACTAAAATTAAGATAAAATAAATAATAATGTAACTATAACTAGATTCACTAGTTAGGTCCAATTATAAAATGTTTGGATATCCATATGAAATCATCGAAGTATTTAAAATTTCATTCTAGTATTTTTAATCATACTAAAAATAAATAAAAAATAGATAACTTTGTAACAGAATGTGAAATGTAGTTGAAATCATCCAACACAGTGAATTTTTTATTTATATGACATGTTAAAAATTTTAGGCCCATCCAAAACTGCATGAAAAATTTATTCAATAAACAAGTTCTTATTTATGGTAAGGGTAGTTAGCTCTATGTAGTTTTTTATTCTTTTTATATTTTTCAATTTTGCATGTCAAATCAAATTTATAGTTGAATTTTATGTAAATACTTTTAATTATTCATTTTATTCATTCAAATAGAATTAATAAAGCTCATGGTTTCACTATATTCTTAGAATTATTCCTATTGATATTTTTTACTTTTCTAGTCTTTGGATTCATCATCTGGTATTAGAGCAAGTTTAAGTCATGGAGGTAATATATTTATGATTTTGTATTAGATTTTGAAATTATAAATTTTTATTATATTATGTGATTGAATAAAAAATGTAAATATATGAATAGGAGAAAGAGGAATTTCCTAGATAAACAAGATTATGCAACAATTTCAAAGGCAAGTGGAGTAATTAACTTCAATTGTCACAAATATCACAAATCAAAGACAAAAAAATAAGAGAGGAAATAGAGGAAGAAACATATCATGAATAAGAATTTCATTAAAATTAATAAGAATAATAAGAAACACCATCAGTCAAAGAGAGGATAGTTTAGGTTTTAGAGGGAAGAAATGATGGAATCAAGGTTGAATTTTTAGAGTATAGAGGTAGTTTAAAACCATAATAATTGATAGACTAGTTATAAATTATGGAATAGTTTTTTGAATGGGAAACTTTGAGAGAATACAATAAAGTAATATTTACATTAATGAAATTGAAGGTTTATGCAACAATTTGGTGGGATCACCTAAATAAAAGGAGATAGATCAAGGGTAAAGAAAATGTTATCCTTGGAACAAGATAAAGGAGAAGCTAACGGATAAATTTCTTCCTATAAATTATGACTAAACCATATACATAATATTACATAATTTGAGGAAAAACAATAAAAATATAAATAAATATAATACTGAGTTCTACAATCTTTACATGCATATAAGTGTGACAAAATAGAAGAACAAATGGTTGCCAAGTATATAAATGATTTTTAATTTTATATTCAACATGAATTATGCATGTATAGAATACTTAGAATGGATGAGGATTACCAATTAACTTTTTAGGAAGAATAAAAATAGAATAGACATAAATTTAAAAGATAAAATGGGCCAACAAAATGATAATCACCTCTAGTAAGGGAGAAAGGTTTGTTTAATTCTAGTGGAGGAGGATCACCTTGTGGTATAGAGAGATAAGAGGATAACAAAAAAGGGTTTCAATATCAATAAATCGGAAGAGGATTTCATAAAGTTAGAGGCTATTTTCATGGTATAGGATGGAATGTCACACATAAACCTTATGTTTTTTATTGATGTGGATAAGGACACAAACTATTTTATTATCTGCACTATCATGAATAAGAAATGAGGTGAAAGGATCACCCAAGAGTAAATTTTTTGGAGGCTAAAATAAAAGAATAAAATTCAATTTTTTTAAAAATATACATTAAAAAAATCTCACAATGAGGGGAACAATGATAATTATAAGGAAATAATAAGTGTAAAATAATAAAGGTGGTGATTCATGGCTATGTACAAATATTTTCTTAACGAGGTTAACTTTAGAAGGTAAAATATGAAAAGTAATCAGTGATGGTGGTAATTTGGAAAATAAGGTTTCTAAAGATATGGAAGAGAAACTAGGAATGAAATATGAAAAACATTCATATCCTTGTCAGATTTCATGGTTTAAGAAAGAAAATTAATTTATAGTAAATAAAATGTGTTTAATTAAGTTTTGCATAGGAAAAGCTTACCTATATGAATTATGGTGTGATGTTATTCTAATATATGCATGTCATGCATTTTTGGGAATGACATGTAAATATGATAAGAAGGTAATTCATGTTAGACTAAAGAATATGTATACTTCTTATAAAGTTGATACAAAGATAGTTTGAATTCCTCTTAAAGAAGAAGGGCAAGAATAAATCATATTGTGCTCAATTTTTTTATATCAAAAACATGAATATTACATTTTGTTTTTATGCACTAATATCAAATAAAAAAGACACAAAATAGGTGCAAATACCAACAGAAATAGTAGAAGTGATGAAATGATACATAAATGTTATCCTTGATGAACTACCATATGGTTTACCACCAAAGAGATATGTTCAACATCATACTAGTTTTAATATAGGATCTGTTCTACCTGGTTAATTAAATTATATGATGATTCTAATATCATATACACCATTAAATAAACATGGTACTGAATTAGTGATAAATGGTGTGTTAAGGGACGATACGAGTACATGTGAAGCACCAACATTTTTAACTTGAAATAAAGATCAGACAAAGAGGATATTTGTGGATAGTAGAGCAATGAAGATAATAACTATCAAATACATTTTTATATTACCTAATTTAGATGATATGATGTGTTTTCCCCCAAAAATATCACTCATTTTTTGGGACAACATTTGAACTATTTTGGTCCTCAAACCAAAATAATCTCTGCCCTTCTCAAAATTTGTTCTAAGCATTCAAATTCCTCATTTTTCAAGCTTCTCAGAAATCTACGAACTCTATAGGCTTAAATCTACAGACTCTGCAAGCTTAAATATATGGAATCTATAGGCTTGAATCTATGGACTCTGCAGGATTGAATCTATGGACTCTACAGGAAGAAAATCTACGGACTCTTCAGGCCAAGTTCAATGGATTTCACAGGTTGATTTCTATGGAATCTGTAGGAAAGAAGCAAGCTCTCAACACTTAGGTGATATCAAAGTTGGTTCAATGACAAGGCTCAACCAAAAGAGTTCATCGACAAGCTTCTAAGCAAGGATTGAACCATTGAACCATTGAACCTTGAACCATTTTGGTTCAATGGGTCCAATAGGTTCAAAGGTTCAACATCAGTAGCAAGAGTTCAAACACTTCAAGGTTCAAGGTTCAACAGGTTCAAAGGCTTCTACAAGTAGGTTCAATCAAAAGAACAAGTTTCTCATGCTTGAATCATTGAACCATTGAACCATTGAACCACTTTGGTTCAAAGGTTCAATGGTTCAACAGGTTCAATGACCAAATGTTTTAACGTGTTTGGTTCAAAAAAGATCAAAAGGACTTAGCCAAATAAAAAGAATGAACCGATTGAACCGTTGAACCACTTTGGTTCAAAGGTTCAATGGGTTTAAGGTTAAGGTTCAACAGTTTCAATAAGGCTTGTTTCAAAGAATCTTAGTTCAAGCGGTCAAAGGGAATGAACCATTGAACCATTGAACCAAAGTTGGTTCAATCGGTTGGTTCAATCGATAGGCTCAAAGGGTTGCCCCAGAGCCAAAGGATTAGATAACCTTGTGAAGGATGGTGAATCAAGGCCTAGAACCCTTGCAAAGAGTAGCAATCAAAAACTTGATAGAACTTAGTGGATGCTACCAAGTGTCATATTTCGAGCCTCATTTCACTTTGTTTCTAGGAGTAGTGAATACTACCATGTGTCACAATTTGAGATTCACATAAAATTGACTAAGGCAAATTTCCAAGGGACAAACAGCCCTTGTGGAAGACACTCAAAAACTGAAGTGAACCATTGCAAAAACTTGAAAGGCTAATTCACAGCTCAAATAGCCCTTGCAAAAGGCAGGAAGGAGGCAAATGGACCAATTCAAAGGCCAAAAGAGAAAAGGGATTTACTTCATAAAAGTTCCCCCAATGGAAAGACTAAGGCAAGAAATGAATTCTTTTGGACTTCTGTCTAAAGGAATTCCTTCGGACAAAAAGTTTGAAGAAATTCAGGTAAGTTGCGAGAGAAAAGATTGAAAGAATTTTTGAAGGCCAAAGACAAAGCAATCGAAAAAATTCTTGTAGACTTTTTGTCCATGGGAAAATGTTTGCAAAAAAAGTCTGTGGGAAAGCTCCGAAGGACTCCGAAGACAAAAGGCCACCGAAGGACCCTGAAGGATAGATACCCTTGCGAGGGACTGTCGACTGCCAAATTAAAGGACACTTCCCCAAAGCTGAAGGGTCACCTTCCCTTTGGGAAGAAAAGGCTGAATCAAGAGAAATCTGAAGAAATTCCAAGGGGTGACACGCCCAAAGATGTCGAATTCAAGAACAATGAACTAGCTATTGGAAATTCAAACATAGTGACAGGTGCATGAACATCAATTTCAAGGTTCATAAAATAGCCTTTGATTTTGGAAAGCCTTAAAGAAGAGCCAAAGAACTTAGTGACCCACCAAAATAAGCTTGAAGGTCATCCGAAGACCACCTGAAGGGTAGTTACCCTTGCGGGGGCCTCTTCGTGACCCAAAGCAAACTATTTCTCAAGGACCTGAAAGGCAGATCCCCTCTGAGAAAGACCAAATGACAAAGCCAAAGGAATTATTGAGTAAAGTGACATGGCTACAGACATAAAAGTTACAACAATGAAATAGCTGTTAATCCTTAGAAGTTTAAGCACAGACCTAAATGCATTCAAAGGCTTTAAGGCCAAGACCAATAGGAAGTGACTACAGAACAGAGCATCAAATTGAATCAAGGACCCAATTTAATTGACCAAAAAAGGAGGAATGATGAGGAAGGATCAAAAAACATTTGTGCATTAGACATGTTTCTAGAAGTAGATCACTAGGTGGACTTCGAAGGATGCAAACATTCAATGGTGTGACCCGTTTCTCTGCATTAAGAAAAGTAAATGGGTAAATGCCCCTGAATTCCAGTATGTCTTCTTAACAAAATTCAATGCAAAATGATGTGTTACTATTCCCAAGTCCATCTTGAAGAGGCTATATACGAGACTCTCTTTTATTATTTTAGGATCTCTCTCTAATAATCAAAAATGAAACTCTGCCCAAATTGAAAGGCATTACTGAGACTTTGAGCTCAGATTGTTGATCATATTTTGTTATTTGAATAAGAAAGCAAGTGACTTTTTAGACTTTGTGATGTGATATCTTTGTTTTTGGGGAAACTGTTCTTATGTATTTTTCCTTAATATATTTTTTGTTCCTTTAATTCAATAAGTAGAATTAGTGAAAGTAGTGAGGAAGGTGTCCTGAAGTCAACTATGGAGAGACTTTGTGCCCCCATAATTTCCTTTAGTGTGTTTTCTTTTTGTTTCTATGTAAAGGACCTTGGTATGACTTTGTGCCCTCATTGTTCTTCATAGCTCACTCTTATGCAATTTAGGTGGAGACTTTGTGCTACATCTCAATTCACTAGTTACTACGTCCTTGGTTACATTTTGTAATTACTACTAGGAGTATTCTTGTGGTTTACTGAATAGTACTTTTGAAAGAAGAGGAGTGATTTCTATCATTTCCCTTGAGATTTTTCATTTAATTTGCATGCATCATCTCTGAAGAAAGAGAGATGGATGGTTTATCCTACCCTTGAATATTATTTTTTGTTTATATATATATATATATATATATAGTAAACCTCCCCTTGATGAGAGGAGAGATTAGTCCACTTTTGATGTGGTGAACCTACACATTTGGATGACTAATCTTCCTACTTTGGCTTATTAGACCTTTTTTGTTTATCAATACACTGATCGACAAAATATTCAACCAACAGTTTTTGGTGACTCTACTGGGGATATAGTTATGTGAATTTTGAAAACTCAAGTTTTAGATGGAATCAGTCTCTACCATTATCTATTATAGACTCTATTCCATTTATGTGATTTACCCATTATTATTATAACCTTATGATTCACCTCCACACTAACTGGGAAAGAACGCACTGTTTAAAGCCTCAAGCTTCAAACTAAAGCAAGGTCAATTTTTTTCCATTTTTGTTTCAAAATCTAGAATATTCAAGGTATACACAAAGCCAAAGGGATAAAGTTGTTGACCCTATATTCGAGTTAGTATAACAAAGTAATTTTGATCTATTTCCTTAACCATCTCACCTCCAACAAACCAAGAGCTTTCCTCCTACTAAAGTCAGATCTCCATTGCCAAACAAAGTATCCACTTCTATTATTGATAAATCTTTGCCAATAATTACCCCTCTAAGATTTGTTATTCCTCCTTTTCATAGTCATATAATGGCAGTTCAAGGCCCCTGGAGTAATTCTTTTGGTCCTCTCAATCTTACTCCACCTCTACATGAGCTTCCACACAGTTCAAGGAAGAATTTCCCCAAATTCTATGGTGATGGGAAAGTTCATCCTGATGAACACATTGCAGCCTTCAACATAGGCTGTGGATTAATTGGAGTATAATTTGAAGATGTAGTAATCAGACTATTTGTAGAAACATTACAAGGTGCTGTTGTAGATTAGTTTTATCATATACAGGCTCAGTCAGTAATTGATTAGAATACCCTCAAAGCTAAGTTTGAATCCAAACTCAAACTTGCAAAAGATGCACATGCCCTTCTGGCTCAACTTACATAGATGAAGAAAGAACCTCATGAACCAATGAGGGATTTCATAGCCAAATTTGACAAATTGAGGAATAGAATTCCTGTAATTGCTCAACCTATAACTGAGAATCTCAAATGCTTCTTCATAAATTCTCAGTTACTTGAAGTGAGTTTTCTTTTTAGACATGTTGGTCAAATACATCTTACTGCAGCTCAACTTTTGGCCACTGAGATAGAAGATGATCTCATCTTAGCATGGAAGATAAGAAGAGATATAAATAGAAATAGACCTTCATTATCTTCTAAATATTCATCTACAGGCACCACTGATCTAATGGTGCAAAAGTTGGCAAATTAGCCTTGAAAAGACAAATGGCACATGGTATGTCTTCTTCTCTTTCATACAAAGATATGCCAAGAAGGACATTTCCAAATCAGTCATATCAAGGCAATGCTTCCAGGAATCAAGGGCAGACAGATCATCTTCCTCCTCCATAAGGAAAACTTGCCCTTAAAGCTTCTCTAACCAACTTAATAGTTGGATATTTGGAAATAGAACATGCTTTCTCTTTCAAACCTGAGTTTGAGAAAGAAAATGACACTGAGATATTCATGAAGGATCAAGAAGAATCAGCTAGCGACTCCCACATTAGTTTCCTAAATTACCAGGATAAACCTAGAAGTAAAGGAGAACCTATTGATGGATCATATGCAGTGTTTATCAGGTCCAAGAACCAATCAGTCCAACAAGATGATAAAAAGAAGATAGAGGAGTAACATCAACCAACAATTACAATTGCTAAGTGTGGAACCACTCTACCTTTCTATACAAAGGATTCAGTGATCACCTAAAAGACAAATACATCAATTTCACCTTCACCTTCTACTTCAATTTCACAAATCAACCCTCTTCCCATCCCTCCTAGAACTCAAAAGGTTAAAATACCTTCTTTTGTACCTAGCTCAATTCAACCATTTGACATAATTGATCATGTCAAAAAGACAAAAATACAAATGTCTAAATTTGAATATTTGCAGTCCAATCCTAATCAATTGGATATGTTGGTCCAATGTGTCAAGAACCAAACTATCCCTATAGGACAAGAAGATAAAAAGGTAACTCCTAATTCACCAAAGAACATTCCCATTGTGAATAATCTTGTCATTAATCCTTGAGCTACCCCTAGGAAAATAGAACCTTTCAATGTTTCCCTGTTAATAAATGGTCACAAGCTAAGTAATTGTATTATAGACTCAAGCACATCTGAAAATGTCATGCCTGCCAAAATAGATGAATCTTGGCCTCACACTGACCAAGACATTTGGGAGATGTTTCTCCATGTAAAACAAGCAAGTACCATTGCTGGGGCAAATCAAAGATGCCCAATTTGCATTTGAAACATTTCCATACAAGAGAATCAAGATGACTATCTTGGTGGCTAACATCCCAGCATCCTATGGCATTTTACTTGGATGAAATTTTTGTAAGGACATGGGAGGAGAACTAAGCATGGACCTATCAGAGGCAAGAATCCATGTCAAAGGCGTAATGAAGAGGTTGATCCCTGAAAAGGAGGCAAAATACATGGTAACCCAAACATCAGCCCCTGAAGCTCAAATTCTTTTTGAATCCTTAGGTATGGGTAATTACTTTCTATCTATATATGAAGTGCATGAAACATCTAATAAAATTCTTGAAAGTGTCAACCTATAAATCAGTTCAACTAGAACAACATAAGAACTAGTAGGTTGCAATACAAATGAAGAAGGACCCTCCCTCTCTAATGAAGGAAAGTCTAAAGAAAAATTAGTATCTAATGATGCTTGGATCCTAAAATCTAATGGCAAAAATTCTTCCACCAATGATGGAGTTAATAATATGTTGATATCTCCTCAAGGAGATATTCTTCCTTCATGCAATTTGCAATTCAACAACACAAACAACATAGTTGGATGTGAATCTCTGTTGCTCGTATTGAAGATTGCTCAAGATGAAGAAATCAAACTCCTTCACACCAAAGGAGATGCAGAGTTGATAGTTTGTAAAGAGTTTGATGTTGACAATCCAATCATGTGATGGACTAAACTAGAAGAACCAATTATGGTAATGGACCATGCTACTAGAAATCAAAATCAGGCAAAGGAACTCTTCACCAAGAAAGCAAGGAGTTATAGCTTTCAAATTGAAGACCACATCCTACCATGGGGTAAGAAGATGAAAAAACCAAGAGGAAGATGTAAAAAATTGGTTTCTTGGTGGAGAGTTCCATTCACCCGTCACTATTTCTGGGGACAAAATATCTTCTTGCTAATTTATCAAGATAGAGCACCATTTTCACTACCTCTCAAGAAGCAGCATCTGAAACACTTCAACTCTTGAAGTATCAGATCATTACATCTGTACATATGTATATTTGTATAGTTTTTAATTCTATTTTGTTTTGTTTGTTTCCTTTTTTGATGCCTTCCATGTCTGGGTAACATGACTCCATAGCCCAATGGTACACATGAAGACACTAGAGATTCTGGATTCTACTCCCTTCAATTCTTTTTTACAATTGATAGAAGTTCCCCAACTAGAGCCAGCTGTTGTCCCCTAAAAATATCACTCATTTTTTGGGACAACATTTGAACTATTTTTGTCCTTAGACCAAAATAATCTCTACCCTTTTCAAAATTTATTCTAAGCATTCAAATTCCTCATTTTTCAAGCTTCTCAGAAATCTACGTACTCTACAGGCTTAAATCTATGGACTCTGCAGGCTTAAATCTATAGACTCTGTAGGCTTGAATCTATGAACTCTGTAGGAAGAAAATCTATGGACTCTGCAGGCCAAGTTTAATAGACTTCATAGGTTGATTTCTATGGACTCTGTAGTAAATAAGCAAGATCTCAACACTTAGGTGATTTCAAAGTTGGTTCAATGACAAGGCTCAACCAAAAGAGTTCATCGGCAAGCTTATAAGCAAGGATTGAACCATTGAACCGTTGAACCTTGAACCATTTTCGTTCAACAGGTTTAACAGGTTCAAAGGTTCAACATTAGCAGCAAGAGTTCAAATGCTTCAAGGTTCAAGGTTCAATAGGTTCAAAGGCTTCTATAGGTAGGTTCAATCAAAACAACAAGTTTTTGATGCTTGAATCATTGAACCATTGAACCATTGAACCACTTTGGTTCAAAGGTTCAATGGTTCAATATGTTCAATGACCAAATGGTTCAGTACATTTGGTTCAAAAAAGATCAAAAGGACTTAGCCAAATAAAAAGAATGAACCGATTGAACTAATGAACCATTGAACCACTTTGGTTCAAAGGTTCAATGGGTTTAACAAGGCTTGTTTCAAGAAATCTTGGTTCAAACAGTCAAAGGGAATGAACCATTGAACCATTGAACTCATTTTGGTTCAATTGGTTGGTTCAATCGGTATGTTCAAAGGGTTGTCCCAAAGCCAAAGGATTAGATACCCTTGTGGAGGATGGTGAACCAAGACCTAGACCCTTGCAGAGGGTAGCGAGCAAAAACCTGATAGAACTCAGTGAATGCTACCAAGTGTCATCTTCCAAGCCTCATTTGACTTTGTTTTTAAGAACAATGGATGTTGCCACATGTCTCAATTTGATATTCACATAAAATTGACTATGACAAATTTCCAAAGGATAAACAGCCCTTGCGGAGGACACTCAGAAACCAAAGTGAACCATTGCAAAAACATGAAAGGCTAATTCAGAGCTTAAACAACCCTTATAGAGGGCAGGAAGGAGGCAAATGGACTAATTCAAAGGCCAAAAGAGCAAAGGGTTTTCCTTTGGAAAATTTCCACCAGCAGAAAGACTAAGGCAACAAATGAATTCTTTCAGACTTCTATCTAAAGGAATTCCTTTGAACAAAAAGTTTGAAGAAATTTGGGTAAGCTGTGGGAGAAAAGCCTGAAGGAATTTCTGAAAGCCAAAGACAAAGCAGCTGAAACAATTCTTTTAGACTTTTTGTCCACAAGAAAATTCCCACAGAAAAAATTTGTGAGAAAGCTCTGAAGGGCTCTGAAGATAAAAGGCCACCGAAGGACCTCAAAGGGCAGATACCCTTACAGGGGACTCTTGAATATCAAATTAAAGGACACTTCCCCAAATCTAAAGGGTCACCTTCCCTTCAGGAAGAAAAGGCTGAATCAAGGGAAAGCCAAAGAAAGTCCAAGGGGTGACGCGCCTAAAGACGCCAAAGTCAAGAATGGTGAACTAGCTGTTGGAAATTCAAACGTAGTGATGGGTACGTGAACATCAATTTCAAGGTTCAAAAATAGCTGTTGATTTTGAAAAGCCTTAAATAAGATCCAATGAACTTAGTGACGCACCAAAAGAAGCCTGAAGGTCATCCAAAGACCACCTAAAGGGTAGTTACCCTTGCGGGGGGCTCTTCCCAACCCAAAGTGAATTGTTTCTCAAGGCCTCGAAAGGCAATTCCCCTCCAAGAAAGACCAAATGACAAAGCTGAAGGAATTACCAGGGAAAGTGACATGCCAATAGATGTCAAAGTCACAACAATGAAATAGCCGTTGATCTTTGGAAGTTTAAGCATGGACCTGAATACATTCAAGGGTTTTAAGGCCAAGACTAGTAGGAAGTGACTAAGGAATAGAGCACCAAATTGAATCAAGGAGCTGATTCAATTAATCAGAAAAGGAAGAACAATGAGGAAGGATTAGAAGCATTTGCACATCTGATATGTTTCTAGAAGTAGATCACCAGGTGGAAATTGAAGGATGCAAACGTTTAATGGTGTGACCCATTTCTATGCATTGAGAAAAGAAAATGGGTAAATGCCCCAAAATTCTAGCATGTCTTCTAAACAAAATTCAATGTAACATGATGTGTTACTATTCCTGAGTCCATCTTCAAGAGGCTATATAAGGGACTCTCTTTTATTACTTTAGGATCTCTCTCTGATAATCAAAAATGAAACTCTACCCAAATTGAAAGGCATTACTGAGACTTTGAGCTTAGGTTGTTGATCATATTTTGTTATTGGAATAAGAAAGAAAGTGACTTTTTAGACTTTGTGCTGTGATATCTTTGTTGCTGGGGAAACTGTTCTTATGTCTTTTTCCTTAATATATTTTTTGTTCCTTTAATTCAACAAGCAAAATTAGTGAAAGTAGCCAGGAAGGTGTCCTGAAGTCAACTATGGAGAGGCTTTGTGCCCCATAATTGCCTTTAGTGTGTTTTATTTTTATTTCTATGCAAAGGACCTTGGGATGACTTTGTGCCCTCATTGTCCTTTGTATCTCACTCTTGGGTAATTCAGGTGGAGACTTTGTGCTACATCTCAATTTTTTGGTTACTACGTCCTTGGTTACATTTTGCAATTACTACCAGGAGTATTCTTGTGGTTTGCTGAATAGTTCTTCTGACAGAAGAGGAGTGATTTTTGTCATTTCCCTTGAGATTTTTCTTTTGATTTGCATGCATCATCTCTTAAGAAAGAGAGATGGATGGTTTATCCTACCCTTGAGTATTATTTTTTGTTTATATAGATATATATCATATCTATAGGGAACCTCCCCTTAATGAGAGGAGAGATTATTCCCCTTTTGATGTGGTGAACCTACACATTTGGATGACCAATCTTCCAACTTTGGCTGATCAGGCCTATTTTTTTATTAGTACGTTGATCGACAAAATACTCAACCAAAATGATGAATGTTATTTTAGAAGAAAATACTTTATTATGATTGATCATATGAATAAATACTATCATATTCATATTCATGAAGGGAATTAATAGAAAATAACACTAAAGAGTATATATATAACTTATATGAGTGGATGGTGATGTCATTAAAATTATATAATGCACTCGTATGTTTATTAGGGTCAAGAACATAGTCCTATGAGATTACATTGGTAAGTTTATAGTGGTTTACTTTGATGATATTTTGATATTAAGTAAGAGTCAATAAGATCAGTTAAATAATTTGAGAATAGTATCAAAATGTTTAAGAAAGTGAAATATTTATAAAAATATGAAGAAGTGATAGCTTATGTAGAGTAGCTTGGTATTTTTAGGATTTGTAATTTCAAAATATGGTTTAAGCATGGATGAAAAAAAGGTAAAGGTGATTATTGAGTGGCCAATTCCAAAGAGAATTTCAAAGGTAAGATGTTTACATGGTTTAGCAGCTTTTTACAAAATGTTCATTAATAATTTTAGTGGTATTGTTACACTAATAATATATTACATGACAAGAAAATAATTTTTATGAAAGTAAATAAAAAATAAACATTCAATTTTTGAATAAGGATATTACAATTATTATTATTATTATTATTATTATTATTATTATTTTTTAAATTATTAGGTTTTAACAAAGTATTTGAGGTGGATTGAAATGCCTTACATGTGGAAACCAATGTTGTGTTGAGTCAAGAAGGAAGGCCAATACCATATTTCAATAATAAATTAAGTGAGGTAAGAAAGTAGTATTATACATATGATGCCAAATTTTATGCCATTTTACAATCATTAAGACATTGGAGGCATTACTTAGTACCTAATGAGTTTATACTATTTACAAATCAAAAGGCTTTGAAGTAGGTGAACACTTGAAATAAATTAAATATTAAAATAAATAAATAAATTATAATTAGGTAGATAATGCTTTCATGATGTGAGCGACACTATTAACTACTATTTTGAGTGAAGGAGTTGGATTTGAAGTTTTAAATAAATTATGTGATATTTATATAGATTTTGGAAAGATATTTTAGTAATTCAATCGCCTATTAAAAGGTGAGACAAGTACTATTTATGATGAGTACCTTATATAGGCTGGTTATGTCTTTTAGGGAAAATAATTATGTTTCTAATTGGGTCTCTAAGAGATAATATTATAAGATAGTTTCACATTATTGGTTTGGGTGTACTTTGGTAAGGCTAAGACAATATATTTAGTGGAGGAGGAGAATTTTTAATCTTATATAAAGAGAGATGTGGAAATGTATGTTTCAAGATGTAATGAACCCAAATACTATCAAGACAAAAAAAATACCAATAGGTAAAGGTTATGAAAAAATAACATATATTGATTCATCTTGAATAAATAAATCATTATAAACCATGCATAAATATCCTCAACTCAGAGTTTGAGTTAACATGTAAAATTTAAAACTCTCAAACATAATAATACTCAACCTATTATGTTTAGTCACTATTATTTTCAATAATTTTTGCATTCAATCACATTCAACTCCAAAAAATCTCAAAAAATAAACTAAACATTAAAATTAACCTATCATATGAATATAAACTAAATTTCAAGTCCAGTTACAAATATATGCAATTTCTAATATTAATAAAATATTAAACTATAATTTAAGATCCTCATATGGTCATGTATGACCTCTAAAAACATCTAAAACATTTATAATCAATAATATAAGTTATTAATGCACCAATTTTTTTGAGATGATCATTTTGGGATGAATATGGACTCAAACATATCTTTCAATAAAAAATTATGGCCTTAAGAAGTTTGGTCTCTTTTACTGCATCATTCTCTTCTAGTTGAAAATAACTCAACTCTTGTGAGTTGATCTAATTATATTGCTACAATTTTTTCTTATCAATATTATTTCTCTAATGATATAATCTAATTTTTTTCTTCTTATCGTAATCCTCGAAATTGTACCAAATACCTATCATAACTTCCTTTCCTTGTGTTTATTATCTTTTCCAAAACCTACAGTATCTTTTCTTTCTTCTTTTACGACACCTATTGTTGCTAATATATTTATTCATCATATTCACATCCACCAGTTTCTCCACGAAAATGATATAAATCTAAAACATTATCTACTAGGGAGATATCAACATTATGTGGTAAACTCACCTCATAAGCATTGTCATTGATTTTCTTCACAATTCTACATGGTCCAATTTTCTTGTGCTTCAAATTTTTATATGTGGCTTTCAAAAATATCTCTTTCCTCAAGTAAACCATTACTTGATATCCTCATTCAAATATTTTTTACCTTCTTCTAATATTTTATACTACTTTATACTTCTCATTGCTTTCCTATAACTTTTTTCTTTGTTATTCTTGAAATTGTTGTATATGTTTTGTAAATGCTTTTGCATCATCACTAAATTTTTTAAAAATTGGTATCTATACCAAATATAAAACACATGGGATTTATCTCATAAATAATATGAAATCCTACATTTATTTTTGATCTATTCATTAAACTATTATATGTAATCTTGACTTGTGGTAAAGCAAAGTCCTGTTGCTTGGGTTTCTCTCCCACTGTGCATATCAATATATTTTTAAATATCCTATTTACAAAATCTATCTATCCATATATTTGGGGGTGGTATGCACTACTTAATTTTAGCTTAGTCCCCACATTTCTTCTTAAAGTCCTCCAAAAATGACATATTTTTTTATCTGTATATGATGTAATGATTTTTGGAACATGATGGAGTCGTTAGTAGCATCATTGGTTTTATTATATGCAATCAAATTAACTATCTAAAACAACAAAAAATAAACCATTACCAAATAATGAATGCAAATACTATCAAGATAAGAAAACACCAATAGGTAAAGCTTCTAAAATAATAACCTATTTTTATTCAATTGAATAATTCAAATCATTACAAACCATGCATAACTAACTTTAAACTCAGAATAAGAGTTTATATGTAAAATTCAAAACTCTAAATAATAAAAAATCTCAACCTACTATTTTTAGTAGCTATTATTTTTAGTTAATTTTGAATGCAAGAATACACACTTCTAAAAATCTCTAAAAATAAATTAAACACCAAAATTAACCTATTAGATGAATATCAACTAAAGTTCAAGTCTAGTTAACAAAATATATAATTTATTATATTATAAAAATACCAAAAATAATATTAAATAATAATTTAAGACCATCAAATGGTCAGTTTTGGCCTTGAAAAAATATTTAAAACATCCAAAAATGGATAGGCTAAGTTATGGATATACAAATGTTTTTGAGACTATCATTTTTGGTTGAAAATGGGCTCAAATAGATATATAAATAAACAATTATTTCCTCCAAAATTATGGCCTCTTTTTCATCATTAATATGTAGGATATATCAAATGGTTAAAATTCATGCATAAACTAAAAGGTTGTACATGCCATTACTAGTTTCTAGAGGACCATGGATAGATTTAAGTATCGATTTTATGTTGGTGTCATCAAATACATATAGAGGTAATGATTTTATTTTTGATGTTTTAGATAGGTTTTCTAATCTAGTTCATTTTATTGCATGTAAGAAAACCAATTATGCCATTAGTGTTACAAAACTATTTTTTTAAGGATGTTGTGAGATTGTATAGTCTTCCAAAAACCATTAAATCAGATAAGGACATAAAATTTCTAAGGAATTTTGGAGGAATCTATCTAAGAATATGAGAACTAAGATACAATTTATTATTGTGCATTACCCAAAAAATGGTGTACAAAAAAATGTAGCAAACATGAGGTTGAAATATTTGTTGAGATGGATAGTTGGAAATAAGTCCAAGTAACATGACTTAGATTTGCCATAGATTGAGTTTTCATATAATAGTTCAATGAATAAATAAATAATAAAATAATCATTTCATATTATTTATGAAAAAAATCCTATGGTTATTTTAGATTTAGTGCATATACTAGTATAGAATGAGTTAATGATGATACAAAAGTATTTGTAAAACACATAAAATAGTTTCAAGAAGTATGAAAAAGCTATAGGAAAGGAATCAAAAGTATAAAGTAGAAAAAAATGTATCTCAAATGTCAAAGGTATTTGAATAAGGATATTTCATGATCATTTGTTTTAAAAAATACGTATTTCTTAAATGAACCTACAACAAGTCAAAGTACAAAAAAATTTGTCCATGCAAAATTATGAATAAAATCAATGACAATGTTAGGAGGTGAGTTTACCACATAATTCTTATATCGATATAGTATTTAATTTGTACTAAATAATTTTTATATCTATAAGGAAACTATAAAAGGTAATTGGAATAGTGGGAAGGAATAAAACATGAAGATAACGCTAAGATTTTATAATGGGAGTTGAAAAAATCAACAAGAATAAATGTTAGGACCATAATAAGAGTAACTCACAAGAGCTGAGTTGTTTTCACTAGAGGATCATGATGTAGAGACCTATCTTTCGGAATCTATCACTTTTGACTCATTAACCCAATTTATATCTTCCGTATACCAAAAATAAGATAAAAAAATAATAATGTAGAAATCACTAGTTTCATTGGTTATAAAAAAATACAATTTCTTTAGATATCCATATGATATCATCAAATTGTCTTAGATTACATTCTAGTATTTTCAATCATGCTAAAATAATAAAAATTTGATAAATTTGTAATATAATATAAACATGAGTTGAAACTCATATAACATCATGAATTTATTATTTCAAGGATATGTTTAAAATTTTAGATCCATCTGAACTTGCATGAAAATGTTATTAATAAAATAAAGTTGTTATTTATAGCAAGGAAAATTAACTCCACAAATTTTTTAGTTTTTTTATTAGATTTATTAATTTTGCATGTCAATTCAATTTTATCATTTAATTTTATTTAAATAATCAAATGTAATTATTTTACTCATTCAATGTGAAACAATAAAGTTTATGGTTTTACTAAATTTTTAGTATTATATCTATTGATTTTTTTTTGCTTTGATATTGTTTGGATTCATCATTTGGTATAAGAATAAGTTTGAGTCTTGGATGTAATAGATGTGAATATATATATAAATTTCAAATTGTATATTTTTATATTATTCTATGATTAAATACATGTGTAAGTATGCTGAGATAATGACGAGGAGTTTCATAGTTGAACATGAGTATGCAACAAGTGCAAAGGAAAGTGAATCGATTAATTGCAATTATCAAAAATGTCACAAATCAAAGACAATCAAGAAGAAAAGGAAACATAGGAATAAATAGATTATGAGGAATTATTTTTAAAAATTTAGGAATAAAAATAACATCCACCATAAATGTAAGAGATGATGATTTGAACTTTAAAGGAATGAAATGATGGAATCCAGGTGGAAGTTTCAGAAAATGGAGGTAGTTTAAAACTATAGGAGTTGAAATACTAGTTAAATATCATGGTAAAAAAAATTAAAGGAAAAATTTGAGATAAGACAATAAATTAAAGTCTTCATGCATTAAATTGGATGGTTGTGAAATGATTTTATGAGATCATTTGTAGAAAGAGAGACAGTGAAAGGGTGAAGAAAATATCAACACTTAGAGCAAGACGAAGAAGTTAAGGGAGAAATTATTCCTATAGATTATGTAAAAACCCTATATATAAGATTATATAATTTAAGGTAAAAGGATAATATTATACAATAATATAAACATGATCTATACAATATTTTCATATAAGTGGAGCATGATGAAACAAAATAATATATGGTTGCAATGCATGTAAATGGTTTCTAATTTTCTATTCAAGATGATTTAAACATGTAAAAAAATACTTTAAATGGATGAGGCTTATAAATTATAATTTAACGTAGAATAAAAACAAAATCTAAAGGATTTTAAGAGATCAATAATGTCACAAAGAAGATAATCACCTCTAGTAAGGGGTAAGGTGGATTTAATTCCATTAGAAGAGGATTTTCTAGTGGTACAAAAAGTCAAGACAATAATAGACAAGGGTTTAAATATAAACCAATGAAAATAAAATTTGAGAGGTAGAGGTTATGGTCATGATAAGATAAAATATCTTGATGAGGAGAATAGTGATAGCTCCAAGGAAATATCAAGTGAAAAATAAAGAAGGTGGTGATTCCTGGATGCGGACACATATTTTCCAAATAAGGTGCACTTAAGGAGGTAAGATATGTAATGTAATTATTGATGGTGGTAGTTTTGAAGAAGTTGTTTCTAAATAAATAGTAGATAAAGTAAGAATACAACTTGAGAAGTATCCCTATCCTTATAATATTTCATGGTTTAAGGATGGAAAAAAATTACATTAGATATAAATTATTTATTTAAGTTTTATATAAGGAAAACTTATAGAGATTAATTATGGTGTGATGTTATTATAATGGGTGCATGACATTTTTTTTTTAGGAAAGACATGGAAAAATGACAGAAAGACAACTCATGATTAAAAAAAATATACATATACTTTTGGTAAATGTGGTATTAAAGTAGTTTTACTACCTCTTAAAGAAGAGAAGAGATAACACATGTTGTACATGAAATAATTATCAAAGACATGAAGATGATAGGTTATTGTTATGAATTAATAGAAAAGTAAAAAGATATAGAGGTGATGAAAATACTTTTAGAAGTGACAAAAGTGTTGAAATAGTATGTATATGTTATTACCTATGAGTTACCAGATAGTTTACCATCGTATAGAGACATTTAACATCATATTAATTTGTGTAGACATTATTTATTCGTTGTATATAACCTTAGTCCTGTACACTTATAAAATACATATCATGGATTTAATTTTAACTTCTAAACCTTCCGACTATTGAAAGACTCACATACACTACCTATTCATGCTGAATTGATTAGATCTTAGTCAAACCAATGTTATTTTGATGACTTAGATATTCTATCATGCTTAAAATTTTATAAACTTGCATATCATTTATCTTTTCAAGTTCTTGAAATGTGCCCATGAGACACCTCCATCAATGTAAGTGTCCTATCCAACACATGTTTCAATTTCCCTAAATACATATAATTTTCAAATGAAACATATTACTTTGGTTGGATTAAGTACATTAATGAGAGATATTATCCAAATAGATTAGTATATATATAAGATCAACCTTCATTACTCACCAAGTTACATCTTACCTAATAATAAGTAAAATACCAATATCACTCAATCAAGCATTCAAGTGATTAAAAATTCTAAATTTTATCCTATTTCCATACCATTCATAGTGAAAACACATACAATTATGAAGTACAAAAAGAGCATCCCATGAGCCACATTTAATAATTTAAAATGTAGGTCACTATATGTACTTTCTTATCATACATTGCATGATACACACACAATAAATCACAAAGGAGATGACTACATAAATCTTAGTCCATCTTCAAAGTATTGGCTATGTAGGTAGTACTCATTTATAGGTGGTATTTGGGACAACTCTACACTATGTGCCCACTAACACCTTTTTCTCACAACCTATATGAAGATGAAGAACTAGGGTTATTATTTTTGACAAGGAGAAATTTTTTATGACAAAGTATGAATGTACCAAATTAAATTAAAAATAAAACCCAAAAGCATCTAGGTGGTTGCATCTAGTTTCATTAAGTATTCTTTACTAGACACTTATGTCCTATTCATATACAATAATCAATGAAATTATACCAAATTGATGCAAGTGTTTGAATATATAGATGCAGAATTTATAGAATTAGGTGACTGACCTATAATTCAAACCTAATATACTTTGTTCTTTTTCTATATCTAGATCAATTATCATTACAGATAACTACATATCTTGTTTAAATAAAATTAGTATATTTTGTTTTCAATGTTTTATAAATTAATTGGCCTATTTTTATAGATAGTCTACCATCCTTTTGACCAAGATTATCTCTACCCCTTCAACCCTAGATTCCCTAATCTATATTTTAGGGTTAAACATTTTGTGAACCTTACTTTCATCCATTAAAACCTAGATATTAATCTAGGGTTTATTGATTCTTTTTTCTGATTTCTAAGTTTTGATTTAATAAATTTTTACAATTTAAAAATCATATTTTCATTTCCTATCAATATGCTCAATATGGATGCATTTATAGCTAATTTTATGTTACAATTTATAACTTTAGAAATAGTTTTCTATTACAATCAGATAATCAAAGGTATCATCCAAAGAAAAATAGATTCATAAATATAATGAGAGGGTTTTAGAATGGAAACAACACTTAATATCTCTTTATAATTCCTTTTGTAATACTATGGAGCTAATATATAGGCATTAGCATGCATGATCTCAACCATTTATTCCACCTAGATAATATTTGAGTGACAATTACCATCTTGCACTCATTATTAAACTAACACTTATAATATATTTTATGGCCCATGGTGTCACTACTTGTAAAGGTGAAGGTGTCCAACCTAATACACCACCTATTAATATATAATAGGTGCCTTTTAAACCAAAACTTGTGACAAAATCTAAAGGACATGACCTTTTTGATTATTTACGGAACACACATGCTAAAATATCAATCCTCAAAACTCTAAAGCAATCTATTATCTATAAATATATTCTATATGAGGCATTGCACAAGACCTAAGTTATAAATGATATTTATCTAGATTAATTTGTGGATATCATGCAGGATCTTAATAACATTTAAAAACTCATTACATTTTATACAACAAACTTACCATCCAAGGATATCATTTATAAATATTTGTGTTTCTTCATTAAAGTGCTTATAAATAATAAAGTAATTAAAAAGATGTTCATTGATAATGGATTGAGCCTAAACATTTTTAGCATAAAATTACTAACAACTTTAGGTATTAATACAAATATCATACAAATATCATCTATACATATTAAGGGATTTGATAATTCAATTATACCTTGATTGGCCATATAACTTTGGATGTGATAGTGGAACCAAAACTGGTTACACTTACTTCTCAATTAATGTCTCCATCATTTCATTATAATGTGCTCATAGGTAGACCTTGGATACACATAATAGATGACTTTACTTCTAAATTACATTGTTTTTAAATGATGGGACCCTATTTTCAATGCATGATCATGAAACTTTTAAAATTTTCAAAATAATACATTCTGAAATAGATGGTATCCCTATGATAGTGCCAACTGCATAATGTATTAGGCCTAAAAATATACACAAATTTGAAATAGGTGAGTCAATTAGAATGACTCTTTTATCTCTAGATGTAAATAAAACACTAAAAAACAAGGTTCACATGGATACACATTAAGAACAAAAACCATTTCCAAAGAAACCAATGATGCCAAAACCAAAATAAAATTAAATAGTTCAGATGCTTTATTCATAAATATTAATCAACAAGATGGTTGTGTTTTAGATTAGTATGATAGTGGTGATTATTTAATCCATGGTATGCTATATGATAAATTATAAAAAAATAATTTTGATCCACTTGACCATATTTTTCATACCTTATTCACACTTATAGGTCCTGGTACATATAAGCACAACTCACCTATATAGGATACATAATTAAATTAAGATAAGGGCCATTAAAAAATAGTAGATGAGCATGTAAATATTTTTTTATTCCATACACCTATATTGTATTCACACATTAAGTCAATAATAAAGGATTCAAATGTAGATACATCATATAAATAATGTTGAGGTCTCTCATAAGACTCCAAAACATGTTCAACAAATGACAACAAACCAAGAAACTATGGATATAATACTTTCCATTTTACTTGAACATTCCATGATATATTTACCTTCTATTAGGCATATATTAGGAAGTATAAGTTTCCCTAAAAATGTATTAACATGATATAAATATCTTTAGATCATTAGCTATGATATGAATTAATGTCAATGATTAGAAAACCAAATTTTGAAATATAATAGTGAGGGGCACATACAAGTGGTGCATGAGAAGAGAAACATAAAAAATACCTCCAAAGATTCAAATGAATACCATCCTGCAAAGTGACCAATGAATGAAGATAATAATTATTACTACTAATATTTACAAAGTCTATTGTCAATATCTCAATTTTGATAAGAAAAATTGAGATATAATTTGTATAACTACATTTCTTCAATAGTTAGGATATAATATAATTTAATTAACATAATCTCTATTGATTCCATAATCTCCTTAGTATATCTACCTACCTATAACATGTGGACCATTGGTGGTCCATATGATCATATAGATATCAGATCAAGATCCTCATTTGACACTAAAATTTAGACAAAATTGGTTCACTGATTAGAATGAAATACTAAATAATATAAATATGTGTATCACCTTTATTGTTAGTGATAGGGAGATTTGATTTCAACATGATGGATATGGCCACCTTTCCTCACCAAGAACTTTCAAAATATCATTACAAAAAATCATATAGGATGTGTCTATGTGTCATTACAAACAAAGTGTGAAAAATTCCTCAAGTGATCCTACACATTTTGGTGATGAGGAATTCCTCAAATAGTCCTCTAAAATATTTCCAAAAATACCAAAAAAATTAAAATCTCCAGAAATCCAAAACTATTTCTATCTTTCACATATTTTAATAGTAGTTCTTTAGCATCTATATTATTAGTTTAATGTTGGTAGTTGAAATAACACGTGTTTATTTAATATTTTGAGTATGATCTAGGCATACCTAGATACACGATCTATGTACTTTCATATGTTAGGTCTTCCCTCTACTCATGTCATATGGACATCAAAGGCATACACTTATTTGGTCATGATAGATATATGTTATATCATTTTATGGTTACTTTTCATTATCTTGTTTGAGCTTATATAATACACATGTATCTATCCATGCTTATATATTTTTTAGCCTACTTAATATGCTATGTATTTAATGTATTTTTTTAACACATATATCTAAGGACTAGAATGATATGTTAGGGTGGTTATTTATAATCTATGTGATTTCCTTAGTGTCTTATTATTCTTGTTCGAGCATTTGAATATGCTCTATTTTTTACATATCCCATGCCTTTATTTTGTTATTTGAGATTTGAATATGTCATCCCTTCATTTATGGACTTTTGAATATGTCATTATTTTTTTTGTGGGTGTTTGCCTTCTTTTGTGAACATGTCACTTATTTTTGGTCTACTTCGAACATTATCTGTTGTTTTGATTTTGAGTGCTCTTGTGTGTGTGCTTAATTTCTTATTGAGCTTATATTATTACATTCTAGACATTTTGATGATATATATCAAACATATTAGGACTTTATATGATCACATTCTTCATGCTTCAATGATATATCTACCTAGACATGTCCCTTCTATATGATACATTTTTCATTCACAGTTTACATGGTTATCTTATCCTTTTAATGTAATTTAACTACACATTTCAACTTACCATAAACTAAAAATGTGGTGTGGGGGGAATATTAGTTAGGACATACCTTAAACACATGGCTTACACATTTTTTATGGTTCACATATTTTGATATATAGTGGGAACATTTATTAGAAACATGTTCTCCACACTCATACTAATATTGATTTCAAATTATAGTGGAGGAATGTTATGGAAACATGTTCTCCACACTTACACCAGTTTTTGGATTCAAACTATACTTGGGGCATGCTTTGAAAACATGTTCTCTACACATACCAATTTTCATTTCAAATATATAGTGGAGGAATGTTTTGGAAACATGTTCCCCATACTTACACCAATTTTTAGTTTTATATTATAGTGATGTAATGTTATGGAAACATGTTCTTCACACTTAAATAGTTTGATGATTGCCAAAATTGCATAATTATATGATTCAGATACACATTTGTGAAATAATTATATACATTGGTATAATTTTTATACATAGTTTCAACATGAGACAAATCTAAGGTGTATATGATAGGTAGAGACCACCTAAAATTTTAAAAATTAAATCAAATTTAAAATTTAAAATACTTCTATGGACTATAATCACCCACAAGGTTGGACTTTTACAGACTATATTGAACTAATCTATTTAGGTAGTTGGATCAATTTTGATATGGTTGAGGTCATTAAATAACTCAATATTTCTAAAATTATAGGTTGTAATTGATTACATCATCTAATCATACCATTTTTATAGTGTGAGTTGATATGGTCCACTCACACTCATTAGGTTATAAGTATAATTGGGATGCATGGTTGAACTAATATCAACTCTCAGGTGGTAAATCCTCATATACAAATTTGGGGGCATGTTTTCTCTAATATTTCTCTATATATATAGCTATATTTACTTTTTATATTTATATTCTTTTCTAATCACATATCTAATGATTGAAAATGATACATATTTTGAAATTAAATTTCCAAAATGCAAGGTTGTTACATCAATACATAGGTGTACTCCTAAACCTTACACTCTTTCAATTTTAATAATTTTAATGTTATAAATTTCAAATTATATGAACTAATTATACACTATAACATGTTCTTGGTTGTAGGTCAGTCACCAATAAAGCACTCAATTTGGGCTCAAGAAAAGGCAAAGTGTGTTATACACACCTAAGTATGCATTCTTTTTCCTTTAAACTAGTAATTTCATTACAAGATTAAATGGGGGAAATATGGACACTTTTTTGAATTATATATCACTATAGTTTTGTACACTTGGAAAATACATATCATGTATGCACCTTCAGCTTCTAGACTTTCCTGCTACCAAAAGGCTCATATACTCTATCTCTCTAAATAAAATTATTTATCTCTTAATATAATAAATGTTATTTTTATGAATCAACCTTATATCATTCTCATAATGTTATAAATATACTTATCTTATATCTCTACAAGTTTGTACCTATGCCTATTTTCCATCTACCTAGACACTTATGTCCTAGTTAGATGCTTACATCGATGCAAGTGTCCTATCTAACAAAAGTGTCTAATACCTTAAAGTTATCTAATTTACAATTGAAATTTATTCCTATGGTTAACCTAATTTATTTAATGTGATACATTATCCAAAGGAACTAGTGTGTGTTTGTGTGTGTGTATAATATCAACCCTCGTTCATTCCTCACCTAGAAACATATTACCTACTCAAAAGATAAAACACCAAAGACACTTAATAGAGCACTTAACTAACTGAAAATTCCCTATTTTTTTTTATTTACATACTAGCCATAGGTAAAACACATATACAAGTCTTTAATACTAAAATGGCATCCCATGAGCCATATTTTCCAAGTTACAAGATAGGTCACTCTATGTTCTTGATTATCTCACATTATAGTATACACACACAAGACAACATGTAGGGTGGGAACTCATAAGTATGAAGCCCTATTAAAATTATTAGCTATGTACATTACATTCATTGAAAAAGTGGACTCTGAGGTAGCTCGATACCATGTGTCCACTAAACTATTTTTTTGATAGACAATATGAAGATGAAGAACTAGGGTTTTGATATTTGATAAGTAATGATAGTCCATGAAAATGATCTAGATGCACTAAAATAAATGTGGCACATAATCTAAAAGCATCCATGTGGTTATATCCAATTTTAATAGGTATTCCATAATATAAACCTACATCTAACTTAGATATAAGTAGTAGTCCCAGGTAGACACAAGTGTTTGTTATTATAGAGGTACACTTTGAAGATTTAGGTGAATAATTAATAATTTATATCCAATATTATTTCTTCATATTCCACATCCATATTTTTATTAGCACTAATTACCAGCTAAGTCTATTATTTAAATAGATTTAGTACATGTTTAACTAAGTTTTATTAATTAATTGGACTATTTTATAGATAGCATACCATCCTTGTGACCTAGGTTGTCTCTACCCATTTAACCCTAGATTACCTAATCTATACTTTAAGATTAAATAATTTTATTACAAGATCAATTATACCCAATTAAACAACTTATAATGTGATTCTAACTAGATAATTTATAATTAGATAAATATGTTATTTAATTGGTGAGAAAGGGTGTAGTAAGTGAGATCATGAGTCCATGTGCAACACCAACATTACTAACTCCAAATAAAATATGGGACATGGAGAATGCATGTGGATAGTATATTGATTAATAAAAATAACAATCACACATATATTTAATATACCTCATTTATATGTTATTATGGATGTGCTTATAAGATAAAATTACATCACAAATATTGATCTAAGGAGTGGATAATATAACATTCAGATGCATGAAGGAGATGAATAAAAAACAACATTCAAGGCTAGAAATGGCTTATATGAGTAGAGGATGTATACAAGGAAAAGTTAAGTTGATCTACAAATCAATCCTAGCTCAAAGAAAATAAATCACACTATCCCTTATACTTGTTGGTACATTTAGAAAATTTAGGTCATGACCAATATGGATCCATTAGACCTAAATAAGGGGTCTCTTACCACAAAATATAATTAGAGAGGGTTACAAATCCTCTAGTTAATAAAAACCACACATGTAACATCCCCATTGGGATCTATCTATAAATACATGATTTTTTTAAAAATTTAAACAACACATACTTTAGATGAATTACATTTTGAGAATCTAATCAGTGATCATATAACATAATTAAAGTGATAATTGTAAATAAAGCATATTACATCATCATCACTGGTCATGATAATCCTAATAAACTCATCATAATTGATTACATAAAATAATTATAGATATCCATCCATAGTTGGTACAAGCATACAACCCCTTTTGTCAATGAACAATGATTAAGTAATTACATCACATCATAATTATGTTCAAATAAAAAATACAATACAATACAATGTACATATATATGATACATGTCTCCCTAGAGCAAGAGTTCCCCAAACTATAGTATCCATGGAAATATCAAGTGTCATCTCAAAAGTAGTACATTTATGGGGAGGGAGAACATCATTTGAGTGTTTTTACATACCAACCATGGACCAACGATCCCCTACACTAATCCCATTAGGTAATGGACATCCCTTTAGAGATGAGTAGATAGTTATGGCTTGAGAATCTAGAGAGATAAGCTAGTACCCATGTGTTTTATGAATTATAAAACTAACATGTGGTGTATCATAAAAACTTGTTCTACTAAAGATATTGTACAAAAATGTAAATCATACTCATAAAATGACAATGTCTCACTTAACATTAGTTTGGCCAAAATTTTAAATAATTTAGTGATTTAAAGATTAGTCAAATTTATTCATACCACTTGATTAGATTACCTTCATATGACATTATGATGCTAGTAAGATAATGAAATCCATCTCAATATTTACTCATAATAAACAATGCGAGATTTGGTTAATGTAGTAGAACTAATAGATTCATCTAGATTACATCTTACTAGAAATCATATATTATGCTAAGAACTAGAATAATTTAAAAGCATACATTTATTCCATCAAACATACGAATGAATCTCATAATAATATCTATCTCATAATATAAGTAATAACTACAAGTTATACCATCTAGGTAAAATGTATATTTAACTGTAGTTTCTAATTATTATAAATAGTTTCCAAATATACAACACCATATGATAACCCATATTATCATAGTTTAGTTTTATTAAGCACAACTAATAATACAAAAATTAGTCATAACAAAGTATTATAAATAAATGGAAACATAAGCTTCTATTCAAGTATCTAGATATAACAAAGAAAGTCTCAGTTCCCATTAAAAACATAATATTCCATTCTAGCATTTGTTATAATCTAAGGGGGTTTTATACACACATAAATAAGATTATAATATATAAAAATCTATAATATAGTTTTAAAAAACCAATGGAACTATAATTATAGGTACATACCCCAATGTAAAAGTATAAGCTAACTAGGCATAGATATATCAATATACTCTTTTAAGCATACATTTAATTAACTCATTAATACATAGCTTATTATAATATTATACCCAAACAATGGGTTTATTTCACGTGCTATAATTGATAATTAATCTTATTCATATCATAAATCAAAGCACAAGATAATGAAATACTACATTGATTTATTTATACTTGACATGCCTTATTAAAAGCTATTTTAGTATTCTGATATACTATAACTACATATATGTCGTTATATAGAAACATAGTCAGTTCAATTAACTATATAATAAGACAGGTCATTTTTTGGGATTTTATTAATATAACCTGTAGATTATAAGTCCTTAACATTTAGATTTTGTATCTACTCATTGAGATCAACCCTGCTAAATGTGGATTTATGGATCATTAGTAAACTCAGGGTTATAGTTATATTTCTACATATGTTATAAGGTTCTTAACATATATATCAGTTAAGCATAAAAATAGGTCACTTTAGTGCATGATATTTAATCAAATCAAGAGATATACCAAAGTATGTTTTAACAGTTTACAGATGAAAGATCTGAATACCAATTCAGTTCATCAACTCAAATGCTATGATTATTATCTGGGATGATAAGTGTTCACATATCACTATGGTATATTCATATATCTCCACATATTTATAAATATATGATAGTGTAAACATATACCAATATTATATAACCAATATTTATCATAATTTGATTCTTTAAATCATAAATAATAATAGTAATATGTCATGCAATACAGACTATATAATAGATTTTTACAAACATGATCATACAAATTATAACCAACTCATAGACTAGGATTTGGGTGTGGTATCTTGATATGAGCACCTACATTTTTTCCATGAGTTTTAACTCTCTTCTCATGAATTTTTATGTTGCTTTCCTTATACAAGTTTGTATGCAATGAAAAACACAAAGTTTTACCATAGGGATTACATGTTCATTACTATTCATTATAAAAATATTAGATCATGGTTTTGACATATTCATTTATTATACTTATACATATATACATATATATATATATATATATATATATATATATATATATATATATATATATATATATATATATATGTATGTATCTATATCTATGTGTGTGTGTACACACACACCCACACACACACACACACACACACACACACACAAGTTAGCTATGGTCCATAGAAAGAATAAATTTTTGTAACAATGATAGATTTATGAAAGTCTGAGATCAATAACACCATGAAACATGCTTGCACATACATATTTTGTATGAAAACTATCTTACCCAGATTGGATAATGACTAGCTATATTAGATTGTTACTCATAAGATCGATATAAATTATAAGTTCACTGTTCATATTGGATCATTATTCATGATATTATTTTAATATGTTTATAAGTTCACTATAATGAACAAAGTAAAATAACATAATGAAATTCATGATCATATCATGAATAGTCATATCATGTTCATATATAGGTGTATAAGATTGTTGTTCATGTACAATGATAACATCATTTCGTTCATGTTAATTTCATGCATGCATAAATAAAATGATACTTTATAGACTGGAGTATCCTTATAATTAAATAAATAGGGTATTACTTTATATTTTTGTCTCTATAGTTCACCATTTTTATGTTTCTAAATGTAAAACAATAATATAAAACATATATAGTGCTATGTTTCAATCTATTTAGTTTATAGTTCAATAGTTTGATGTGTATGAATTGGGTGTATTTGTATTATTCAATAGACATATGTTTGTTTATTCATACAACCCATATAATCAAATAGAACATAAATACATTTCTTTCCTCACAAATGATAACCCAAAATAGCTTGATTTTGAAGAGATCTTCTTCCTATGTTTGGCTTCATCCTCCGTTTCTTCACTTCTATTTGTTTTTTCCCTAGTTGCACCTCCCATCTTATTTTTATTTTTTTTCCTCTTTTAATATTTATCTCTCTCCTCTATGGAAAAAGGTGTATCTCTCTTCTTTGAGACTTTTCTCTCTCTTTTTTTTCTTTATTTTTAGAATTATTTTATTAATATATTTATTTTAGTAATTTTTGCTATATTTAAACCTTTCAAATTATCTTAATTTAATTTATTTTCTTTTTACAAATTTTCCCTCTTAAAATATAAATTATCATATTTTACTCCTTTATCTCTAACTACAATAATTAATATATTCATTAATTAAATAAGTAATTTAAATGTCAAAGTAGTTTAATGATAAAACCATTAATCAATAACCTTGAATTTTTAGTAATTACACAAATCTCATTTCTAAAATCATTTAATCATCACATACACAAATCATGCAATACCAGTTCCACACCATTAAACTATGCTATCAAAACATGTATAAATCACTATCTAGTGCAAATAATATCAAAAAAAATTATGCTAACCATTCCATTATGCATGTAACATGTGATGTTTAATGTGGTGTGTGCAGATTTCTAGTCAATTTCTCTATCATCTCCCAACAACTACATCTATATCACCCTCTCTGATGATGTTCTCTTTCCATCATGCTCTGACGGATGAGTTCTCTTATGTCAAACTCATAATAAGTAGGTATTTAGACCATAACATCATGATATATAACTAATATAATAAATCAAAATTATGATCATGTTGATATATATATATATATATATATATATATATATATATATATATATATATATATATGATCATAATGTAAACATTGTCACCTAAGAAATTTACAACTGTCCTATAACAACATATACCACAAATCTTATTTATAATAACCAAATCAAATTTGTTAACTATAAATATCCATGAATAATTAAGTAAGTTTGGATAGAGAGGAATTAGGATGTAACATCCTTTCCCCCTAAAGCTAGTCATCATCTCATATGACTCTTATGATTCTTATTAAAACATAAGTTCTAAGTTTAAAATAGTGTTCAATAGAAAAATAACATAGTATAATAGTATCTAATCAAGCAAATAAATGTGTTAATCACTTTTAAAACTCATCATAATCCTCCCAAGTAGTACTATCTTTAGAGTATTGGTCCCATAGAACCTTGCACTATGACATACCTCTATTATGTAAAAAGAGTTTCTAAGTGTCAATTACTTTGATTGGTTTTACCATGACCACCCCAGGATCTAAAACCTATAAATCATTCCAATCTAACACATGCGTAGGTTCAAATATATACTTTTTAAGATAAGAAATGTGGAATGCATTATGCAATAAAACTAGGAATATTAGAAATATAATCCTATATGATATAGGATTGACCAATTCAAACACCTTAAAGGGTCCCACATATCTCAGTGACAATTTTGTTGAATTCCCAAATTTAATTGAGTTTTTTTATGGATTAACCCACAAGAACAATTTATCACCTACTAAAAACTACATATCTATCCTCTTCAGATCAACATAACTCTTCTGCCTATAATTGTCCTTGACCAATATCTACCTTTTTAAGATAACTCATTCTTCAATTTTTGAAAGCATCTCAGGTCCAAAGACTACCCTATCCTCCAGCCTATCCCAAATGATTAGTGTCTTACACCTTCCTCCATATAGTGCCTCAAATGATTCCATCTTCAAAAATAATTGATATGAGTTGTTGTATGCAAACTCAACCAATAGAAGATAATATTACACTTGTATTATTGATCCATGAAATACATACAAATAAGATCCTATAATACCTAATTAACTATCTTAGTCTATCTATTATTCTCTAGGTGATATGCGATGCTAAAATTTAGTTTTATACCTAAAGATAAATTCAAAGTTACCCAGAAGCTAGAAGTCATCTTCAGATCATGATCCAAAATGATCTCTTTTGAATATTCATGCAATTGATACACTTACATTATGAACCTATTCACAAGATTAGGTCCATCATATATCAAATTACCTGGTATAAAATGATATACCTTGGTTATTTTTTCAAAAACTACCAAGATCATATCATCCCTATTTTGTGACATTGGTAAACCTTCGACAAAGTCCATACTAATAATGTACCTTTTTTATTCTAGTATATCATGTGGATATAAAAACCCAAATGGATGGACATGTTCAACTTTCACTCACTACCATTCTAGACATCATGACACATAGTCTTCTACATCTTTCTTGATTCCCTTCCAAAAATATAGTTGTCTAAGATATTTAATGAACTTGGTTACTCTTAGATGTCCTGAATATGGGGCATTGTGTCATTCATTTAGTACTGTTATCCACATATTCTCTTGGCTAGCACCTACATCCTTCTATTGTAAGTAAAAATACCATCACTCTCCAATCTAAATCAATTATACCAAGGATTTTGAGCATTTTCAAATAATGTTTTTCTAACTTGATCATATAATTCATATGCTAATGAAAATTCAATCACTCAGTCCCTAAACATACTCCTAATAGTGGCTATGGCTTCTATGTACCTTTTATGAATTAGGGCATTGACTACTCTATTTTCCTTGCCTTTGATATAGTTTATTTAAAGATCATAATCACACAATAACTGTATCCAACATCTTGGATGAGCATTCAAATTTGGTTGGATGATGATCTACTTGAGTCCCAATTTATCTGTCTTGATCTCAAATGATTTCCCCAATAAGTAATTCCATAACACTTGCAAAGTATGCATAATTGTTGTAAGTTCCTTGTAAGTATTAAGATTTCTAGATTAATATCCCAACACTACACCATCATGCATAAGTACTCCTCCTAGTGCATCCCTTGATGCATGTGTGACCACTAAAAATTGATCATTAGAGTAAGGAGATATTAACACTGATATTGAAGTAAGCCTTCTTTTCAATTCCTAAAAGCTACTTTTTAATTCTCTGACCAAACAAAAATCTGGTTCTTATGTTGCAAAGTTGAAATTAAATTAGCTATCATGGAAAATTTTTGAATGAACTTCCTATAATAGCCTTCTATCCCATGAAACTTCTTATCTCATCTACATTATTTGGCACCAACCATTCGATAATGGATTTTATCTTTGCTAAATCTATTGAGATACCATCCATAGAGATAATATGTCCTAGTTATTGTACTCTCTCTTAAAAAAATGTGCACTTAGAAAAATTTCCATACAACTTGTGCTTCTACAACCATTGTAGAACCAGTTCTAGATGTTGAAGGTGATCTGCTTCATTATTGAATTATATAAGAATGTCATCTAGAAAAATCAAAACAAATTGATCTAGATAATCTCTAAATACACTATTCATGAGGTTCATAAATGCTACCAGACCATTTGTCAACCCAAAAGGTAAGACGGTGAACTCATAGTGCTTGTAATGAGTTATGAATGTTGGCTTCAGAATATCTTCATCCCTTATCCTCAGCTAATAGTATCATTCTCTAATATCAATCTTATGAAAGATTGTTGCTCCCCACATTTGAAAGAAAAGATCATCGACACGAGGTAGTGGATATCTATTTTTGATATTTTTCTTATCCAAAATCTTATAGTCAATGCAAAGTCAAAGAGTAACATCCTTCTTCTTTATAAATACAACTAGTGCACCTCATGGTGACACACTTGGCTTGATCAACCCCATAGACAATAAATCCTTGAGTTGAGCCTTAAATTCAACCAAATCAATAGTTTTCATTTTATATGGTGCCTTAAACCAAGGTTATAATCTAGGTATGATATCAATATAGAAATCAAGCTCATGTCTAGGAGGTAATCCTAAAAATTCTTTTGGAAACACATCATGAAAATCTCTAATAAATGGGTAATCTTTGAGAGATGGTTCCTTAGATTCCTTCATTTTGTTTATCTTGATGATAAATTATTAGCACCCTTTTCCTTGGGCTCTCTTAAATTCCATAGTATAAATCTGTCTGAGCCTCAACTCTCTCTTCTCACCCTAAATTTGTGTATGATTTCCAAAATCATCTAGACACTCAAACTTATTTAGGTAGTAGTCAATCTTGGCCTTGTATTTCTTAATCTATTTGACTTCTAAGATCACATCATATGATCCTAGTGGTGTTACATATAGATCCAATACTATTTTAAATTCAAGAAATGTAATCTTTGTTTTGGTTAAACACTTACCAACCATGATTTTTGAGTCATTCCCATACTATATTGACCATGCATTTGCCATTGCTCCAACTCTCCTAGATAACTTACTAAGAATTTTGGTATCTATAAAACATTTACTATCCCTTTTATCAATAAAAATGGAAAATGGATGGTCAAATAAAGTTATTGATAGCTCTATGTGTAATGCATAAAATTTAGATTTCTAATTATCAACTACAACATGAATACGCTACTAAAAACTACCATATTGAGGAATAGAACCTTTGATTTTTGACTTGTCTTGAGTACATTCATGAGAATAATGATCATCTATATAAATGAAAAAACATTTAAGTGGTCCTTTCCTATCAATCTATTAGTTTCCCTGGAAACCATCTTTGGAACCATTGCCTAATTTCTTGTTGCCTAAACAATTGTTAAACATGGAATTTTTACTTTTGACTTGATTCTTGGAGGCTCCACTCCTTTGTTTCCAATTCTTATTTTTTAATATTGACTTAGAATTTCTAAGATTTTTCTTGAACTTTTCCTTGGCCTATGAAAGAGAGTTCAACCTTTGTTCCTATTTGACTACCTTCTTGAAGACTTGGTCTATGGTAGAAGGTCTATGAACATCTACCTCTCCACTAATTTGGGGTCTTAATCCCATCATGAACATTTTAATTTTGAACCTCTATCCTCCCTGGTACTGAGTGACATACTTTAGAAGTTTGGTGAACTATTCCTAATGGTCATTCACTAATAATTATCCTTACTTCAGATTCTATAAATTTGTGAGCCTCTAATCAAATTAAAGTTTTGGATGCTACCGTGACCTAGACAAAATCAAAAACTGATACCAAGTATTGGTAGTTAAATTAATATTCATTTCCAAACTTTTATTAGCCCACCATGTATTTTCCTTACCAACAAACTTGTATGATCCCATACCATCTTACTAACCTTGAAGTAGTTTTGAATTTTGAAATACTTCTCCATCTTAGTTAGACATGCCTCAACTCTGTCACCCAGAATAGTTCTATCAAACTTAAGTGGGTTTACCTTATTCATATCTCTAACTAAGTCGACATCTTTTTGAGCTTTCACATCCAAAGGGTTTTCCTACTCAATGGTATTATCTTCAAGTACATCCTGATGTTATTCCTCTTCATGGCCATGGACCACCTACTCTAGGGATAAAATCTAATCCTTTGTCTCCTTCATGGATGTGAGAATCTGATTCATATTTTTTGATTGCTCTGTATAAAATTAGTTAAGATCAAATAGAGGGTTACTCTCATTGACATTCGATGGACCCTCTCCAAAACCTCTCAGTTTCACCATCCTCCTTTCTATAAATAAAATGTTGTGAAAATGTTAGTGAACACATTAAGTTCTAGAGTTCAAAACGTAGCTCTAATACCACATGTAACATCCCCACTACGATCTACCTATAAATATGTGAATTATTTTCTAAATTTTAACAATATATACTTTAAATAGATTACACCATGAGAATATAATTAGTGGTCTTATAAAATAATCAAAGTGATAATTGTTAATGAATCATAATACATCATACATCATTGATCACTATCATCATAATAAACTCATCATAATTGATTATAGAAATTAATTATAGATATCCATCCATGAATAGTACAAGCATACAACCACTACTATTAATGTATAATAAATAAGTAATTATATCTCATCATGATTTGTTTAACACTTACTAAGTATCAACAATGCAAGATTTGGTTAACACAGTATAACCAATAGATTCATATAGATTACATCCTAATAGTAATCATATATTATGCTAAGCACATGAATGATTTAAAAACATAAATTTATTCCATCAAGTGTATGAAATAATCTCATAATAATATTTATTAAAGAGTAGAAACAATAACTACAGTTTATATAATCTTGATAAAATATATATTTAACTGTAGTTTCTAATTATTATAAGTAGTTTACAAATATACTACACCCTATGATAACCCATATCATCATAGTCTAGTGTTATTAAGCAAAACTACTAATACCAAAATTAGATATAATAAAGTAATATAAATCAATGGAACCATAAGCTTTTGTTCAAGAATCTAGATATAAAAAAGAAAGTATCAGTTCCCATGAAACACATAATATTCCACTCTATCATTTTTTATAGTCTCAGGGAGTTGTATGCAAGGATAAATAATATTATACTATAAAAAAAATCTATGATATAGTTTAAAACCACCAATGGAACTATAATTAGAGGTACACACCCCAATGTACAAGTGTAAGCTAACCAGGTATATAGGTACCTATATAATCTTTTAAGCATATAATTAACTAACCCATTAATACATAACTTATTATGGTATTATACCCACACAATAGGTTTTATATCACATTATATAAATGATAAGTAATCTTATGCATATCATAAATCTTATCACAAGATAATGAAATACTATGTTGAGATATTTATGTTTCACATGCTTTATTAAAAGCTATTTTAGTATTTTGATATACTATAACTGCATATATGCTGGTATAAAGAAACATACTCATTTTAATAAACTATATATAAAGAGATAGGTCATTATGTAATCTTTTATTAATATAACCTAAAGATTATAATTCCATAGCATATAAAGGTATATCTATTCATTAATATCGACCCTATTAAATGTGGATATACGGATCATTAGTAAACTTAGGGTTATAGTTAAATTTCTACATATAATATAAGATCCTAAACATATTTGTTAAATGTAGAAATAGGTCACTTTAATGCATGATATTTAATGCAAATCAATAGATATACTAGACTATGTTTTAACAGATTGAATATATAACATATATGTACTAGCTCTTAAAATATATAATATTCCTTTAAAGATAAAAATATATGAATACCAATTCAGGTCATCAACTCAGGTGTTGATTTTATTATCTAGGATGATAAATATTCACATATTGTTACATATTTATAAATATATGGCACTATAAACATATAATCATATTACATAATGATTATTTATCATGATTTGACTCTTTAAATCATAAAGAATAGTTACTAATATGCTACATAATATAGATTATATAATAGATCTTTACAAACACAATTATACAAATTATAACCAACTCGTACATTAGGATCTTGACATGGTATATTGATATTAACACTTGAATTTTTTTTTTCTATGAGCTCAAATGTTTTGCTCATGAGTTTTTATGCAACTCACCTTTTCCAAGATTGTATGGAATGCAAAATGCACAATTTTAATATAGGGATTACATGTTCACTGGTATTCATTATAAAATTATTAGATCATAGTTTTGCCATATTTTTTAATTTCACTCAAGCATACATTTATTCTCTTTTAAGTTTTCTGAGAAGAATATGGATAAATCTATTAACCATAAGTATCCATCATTTACATTTAAACCGTGATAAGTTAGATGATGTTATGCATAGATTTTGTATTAATTTTTGTAACACACACACAAGTTATATTTTTCCCCAAGAAATAATATATTTATGTAACAATGATTGATTTTTAAAAGTGTGAGATCAACAAAACCATGAAACTTACTTGCACATACATATTTTGTATGGAACATATCCTACCCAAATTGGAAATCTAGACCATTTTCAAATTTTGCCCAAGAAAGAATATATTTATGTAGAAATGATTGATTTTTAAAAGTGTGATATCAACAAAACCATGAAACCTATTTGCACATACATATTTTGTATGGAACATATCCTACCCAAATTGGAAATCCAGACCATTTTCAACTTTTTTTGAGATTTCATTATATAAATCCTTAAATTATGGAACTCAAAAATATCATATTAGAGTATCTTTATGATTAAATGAACTTAATTGAATAAAAAGGATAATAACTAAGTATATTAGATCATTACTAGCAAGATTGATATAATTTATAAGTACACTTTTCATATTAATTCACTATTCATGATATTATGTTAATATGTTTATAAGTTCACTATAATGAATATATAAAATTAATATAATATGAATCATCATCATATCATAAATAGTCATATCATGTTCATATATATGTATACTAGATCATTGTTCATGCATAATGATAGCATCTTTCCATTCATGCTAGGTTCATATACACATAAATAAAAAGATGATTTACATATTGGAGTATCCTTATAATCAAATAAATTGGGTATTCATTTATATTATGGTCTCTGTAGTTCACCATTATTATATTTCTAAATGTATAAATATACTATAAAATATATATAATGACAAGTTTCAATATATTTAGTTCATTGTTCAATAGTTTGATGTGTATAAATCGGGTGTATTTGTATTATTCAAAAAACATATGTGTGTTTATTCATACATTTCACATAATCAAATAGAACATAAATACATTTCCTACCTCACAAATGTTGACCTAAAATAGCTTGATTCTAAAGAGATTTTTTTCTTCTGCTCAGCTCTCTCTTTTGTTTCATTTCCACTTGCTTTTGCCCCTACTATGCCATCACTCTTCTTTTTATTGTTTTTCCTCTTTTTATATTTATCTCTCTTGTCTATGGAAAAAGGTTTAGCTTTTTTATTTGATACTTTCTCTATTTTTTTGTTTTTATTTGATTTTTAAATTATTTTATTAATTTCTTTCTTTTTTCTCCCTATATTTAAACCTTTCAATTTCTCTTAATCTATTATTTTTTTGTTTTATTTCATTTTTCTTTTTTTTTCCTCTTAAAATATAAATTATCATATTTTACTCCTTTATATATAACTATAATAATTAATATATTCCCTAATTAAATTACCACCTCAAATATCAAAATGGTTTAATGTTAAATCCATTAATCAATAACCTCAAATTTTAACTAATTACACAAATCACATTTCTAAAAGCATTTAATGGTTACACATGTAAATCATATAAGACAAATTTCACAAAACCAATAAACTATACTATCAAACCATGAATAAATAACTATTTAATGCAAATTACATCAAAACACACTATGATAACCATTCCATTATACATCTAAGATGTGCTAGTTAATGTGGTGTGTGCAGGGTTCTAGTCAATTTCTTTAAGATCCCTCAACAACTCCATCTACATCTTCCTATTCAATAATCCTATCCCTTAATCACACTTTGTGGGATGAATTATCTTGTGTCAAAATCACAACAAGTAGGTAGTTTGACCATAACATCATGATATACATAAATCATAAAATACAGATGAAATAACAAATCAACACGATCATAATATAAAAATATACACTACAACTAACTCATAACAATGTAATCATGTAACCTAACTAATATCCAACTATCCCATAACAACATATATCTAAAATCATAGTTAAAATAACCAAATAAAATTTATCAACTATAAATATCATTGAATAATTAAGTTTGTGTGAGGAATTAGGATGTAATAACACAATAACTATAGCTAGGTCCTATTTATTCTTGTCAAAATAAATGATAAATTAAATTAAATCTAATCTATTGATCAAAAAATATTTTGGCACAAAGTCAGGGTAATAAACATGCAAGAAAAAACTCTACTCAAGTCAATATAGAGGGAATTCTAATGCGGGGATAGATAAAAATATTCATAAGCTAACAAATGCAAATCTATCTACTTAAATAAATAGGAGAAAGAGTTAGGAATACTTATCTTTGAAGACAACTCTATCGATTATCGATCTCTCCCTTAGTTAATGTTGATTTGTAACATATTTTTGTGTATGTTGAAGAACCTAAGGATGAACGATCGACTATAGTTTAGCCAAGGACCTCATAGTCAATCAAAAAATTTCAAAAGACAATATTCTTCTCTTCAAAGATAGTATGAAACCCTAATCAATGGCTCCACAAGTAGAATGGTGGATAAGTAAATGCATAAATAAACTATTATATCTTATCTCTTTCTAAAATGATAAAAAGGTTGTGTTTATATAGCCGAATCAAACCCTAAAAACTTATAAAGTTTTAGTAGAGAGAGTTGGCCTAATAAACCATGTATCTTTATTTAATAAAGAAGTTAGGTTCTAGACTAGGTCAATTTAGGATGACATAATCCCATAACATGCTCGTATATTATAAGTACAAGGTCAGTCCAGGATGAATTTATATGGTAAAAGTCAAAAGGAGGTTTTGGCTTATTTAGGGGCTATTTGAGGTGGTGAGTTTCTTGGAGGAGTGTGTAAGAGAGTTTTAAAACATTGGTAAATCTATACGAGAGGCTTATGTTGGTTTTAAGTGGTGGCATATGGAAAAAAAATATTTTGAAGCACCAATAATCTACCCACCCCTTTCTCAGTGCACTCTTTAAGGCATGTGTTCAAAGAGATTGAAACTCAAAGGGTTGCTGTAAGAGAGAAAGCATCAGTATTTGATAAAGTTTAAAAATATTTTGTATATAAAAATTCACCACGAAAATCTCATCACATTTCATGCAGTTATAACATATGATGGTGCTTCAATAAACTAACATATCAACACACAATGTTGAGATAAATAAATTACATTACTTTAAAGCATTAAATAAGTGAAAGTAAATTGTTGAAATGAAATAACTGAAATAAAATTAATGTATGTATACTTTGACTTACCTTTATTACTGAGTGGTTGTCTATTATGTTTATAGTTTTTATTGTGAATCCCACAAATATTTCTTTAGATATACCTAAGGATACAAAACATAAAGAAAAAATATAAATAAACACAAGAAAGACAAGATACTTGAAATGTGTAGGAATGATTTTCTTGGAAATTTGGTAAGGTAGGGTGATAAATGCTATGTTAGGACCAAATGACAAAGCCAAAATTTAAAGTAAATCAAGTAACTAAAAATTTAAGGGTACTAAATGATCTTATAACTCCAAAAAATATATCTTAAGTAAGAAATTATTACAAATTAAATCAAACTAAAGATACATATAAAATGAAAATCTAACATAAATGTGAAAGCAATAACAATTCTTATTAAATTATCAATAGAAAAAGTATGTGAAAGGGAAAAAAACATTGGTGAGTGAGAATTAAAAATCTAAACTGACTCAATAATGGAAAAAAGAATAAAAATATAGAAATAAATGTAGTTTTATTTAAAAATGAAGGGAAAAAATGAAAACAACATTAGTGAGAGAGAAGTAACAATTCAAACTCAATCAATAATGGAAAAAGGAATGAAAGATAGAAATGAACACAATTGTTAGAAAAAAGTGAATGATAGTGAAAAATGTTTACATAAAACCAAGAAAATTATATAAATGTAAAGTAATGGTGTAAAAGAAATAATACACAGTAACTCAAGCATATTATTGTGTTCTTAATATAGATAAAAGTAGAACAAATTGGTGATAACATGTTTTAAGATGTGGAGATGAGGGAATATAAAAGTGGGGAAATAGAATTAGAATCAAACTTTATTGTCAATGGGGAATGAAATGGGTGGTGGGGGAATGAAGGAAACATCAAGGTAGAGAAACTCTTTATCAAACTCAAGAGACTGAAATTAATTTTGTCAACATAAGAGGAAATTGAATAACTTATCCTAACCACACAAATCTTGGGTTATCAAAATGAAGTATGAATATCATCCTATGAAGGTTCAAAGAATGAGCAGGAGATACACAGGATCCACAAGATCAATCTGGGAGAAGGAACCCACAACAAATAACCTATAAATAATATCAGAGAATAAAATAAATTTCTCACACCTAAAAAATAGGTGATAATCCTATAAATTCTCTATATTCTCTCATTAATATCTCATTATTTTCTCATATATTGTAAAGTATTTATAATACAAATAGTTTATTTTATGACAACAAACTATTTGTTATGATTAAAAACTAGATAAAACAAACTATTTGTTTTCACATACTATGAACAAATATATTATTGAGAGGTTTTCAACAATAAAACAAATTAACCTAGGTAAATAAAATTAACCATAGGTAATAAATAAATTACCCTATTAACCCTAGGTAAGCTTACATATTCATTATTCTAACACACTCCCTTAAGCAAAACATAGGGAGAATGAGAAACAAATATGGGTCTCAGCTACTAGGCCTGATAAGGTACCGATGTACAAACCAATCAAAATATATGAAAAATAAAGGAAGGAAGGACTTCATGGGAAATCCCCCCAAGGAAAACTTCCTTCACCCCAAGCATCACTCGTAACTGAAGATAATGAGGAGAAGCCAAAGGTTTAGTGAAGATGTCTACAATCTACTCAGCCATAGGCACAAACTCCAAAGAAAGAACTTCATCCTGAATAAGATGTCAAATGAAGTGCATGTGAATCTCAATGTGTTTTGTCTGTTGATGCTCAACAAGACTACATGGAATAGCAAACGCACTTTGGTTGTCACACCAAAGAGTAGTAGGACCCTGCTATGTGAAGCCAAACTTTCCAAGCAACTGTCAAAGCCAAAGTGTCTCCTGACTAGCTCTGACAACACCTCAATACTCAGCCTCAATAGAGTACAATGCAATAACAGTTTGCTTTTTACATGCCCAAGCAACTAGACCTAAACCAAGTGTGAAAGCAAATCCACAAGTGGACTTGTGAGTGTCAACATCACCAGCCCAATTAGAGTCAGTGTATCTAAAAAGTTGTGTAGAACTCTGTGGTGTGTAATGTAGTGCAAAATACATTACACACCACAGAGTATCTAACAAGGTTCATAGCAAATGTGATGTCGGGATGGGTATGAGTCAAGTACCATAGACTACCTACAAGTTACCTATACAAAGTTGGATCAACAAGAGGATTCATACACGTGGCAGACAACATAATACCTGACTGATATGGAGTGGGGGCAAGCTTACAATCAGTCATGCCAAATCTATGAAGAAGATCTATCGCATACTTTTGCTATCTAATAGAGATGCCCTCAGAAGACTAAAAAACTTGAAGACCAAGATAATAACGTAGAAGTCCCAGATTTGTCATATCAAACCTATCTACCAACTTGTCCTTGATGTCATGTATTAAGTAATATAAACTGCTAGTGAGGATGAGATCATCAATATACAAAACCAATATGACAATCTCCTCACCTTTATTTAAGATGTATCCATTGTGATCTGACTCACAATGAATAAAACTAGAACTCACAAGAAAACTATCCATCTTCTCATACCAAGCTCTAGGAGCTTGTTTGAGGCCATAAAGAGAATGATGGAGTCTACAAACCAATGATGAGTCCTACATAAATCCTGGAGGCTACTCCATATAGATCTCCTCATGGAGATCACCATGCAAGAAAGTACTCTTCGCATCCATCTAAAAAATTGACCAAGAATGTGAAGTAGCAAGAGAGATTACAAGCTAAATAGAATCCATCTTAGCTACAGGGGCAAAGGTCTCAGAGTAATCAACCCCTTCAACCTATGAAAAACCCTATGCTACTAATCTAGCTTTGTATTTATCTACTGATCCATCTACAACATATTTGGTCCTACAGGCCCATTTACATTTTACAAGTTTTGTTCCCTTAGGAAGAGGGACAAGATCCCAAGTATCATTCTTCATTAATGAAGAATACTTATCATACATAGCAATATCCCACTCGAGTATACCAATTGCCTCAAAAAACAACACTGGATCATCTATACAAGCTTGTCCCAAAAGAGCAACACCAGATGTCTGTGAGTGAGTGTGACAAGAATCAGATATCACCAATGAAAGAACCAGCTACCTATAGAGTGTTCTTTGCCCACTTGGGCAAAGGTGGTGAAGAAGATGGCTGTGATAGTTAAACAAGTGCAACATCTTCATTATCAACAATAGAAAGCAAATCCTCACTATCCTTAGTAGAAGGAGGGGGAGAAGAAGAACTAGATGTACACTCCTATGGAGTGGGTAGCTCATCAACCTGAACATCCCGTCGAAACAACACATCATGTGCAACAGGATCAAAAAGATGGTAGGATTTTACATCTTCACAATAACCAAAAAAAATGAGTGGTTGGATTTTCTTCTCCAATTCTTTATGTTTGTCATCAGGAACAAATGCCCATGCTTGACTCCCAAAGATGCAAAAATCTAAAATATCAGGCTTGATCCCAAACCAAGCTTCTTCTGGTGTCATATTTTGCACAGCTTTGTGAGGCATATGGTTTTGAATGTAGTTTGAAAAATTTATAGCTTCAGCCCAATATTATGGACCCAAATTTTTAGAGTGAATCATACAATTAGCCATCTCTTTCAATGTTTGATTCTTCCTCTCTGCTACACCATTTTGTTGAGGAGTGTGTGGTACAGTGAATTGGTGTTGTATCCCATGCTCAATACAAAAATCATAGAAAGCATTTCTGTCATATTCCCCCCCATTGTCAATGTGTATCTTATTAAGAGGAAGAGATGATTATTTTTCAACATAGGTTTTGAAATCCTTATAAGTCTCAAAAACTTCACTTTTCAACTTGAGAAAATATACCCAAGTTTTATGAGTGAAATCATCAATGAATGTGAGTGCATATTTAGCCCCTGAAAAAGAATGAGTTGGAAAATTCATAAAATCACTATGAACCAACCCTAAGGGTGCATTTACATGTGTGGCCTTACCAACTAGAAATGGATCTTGGTGTTGTTTACCAACTAGACAACTAGGACACACCCCATCAATACATGAGACCTTAGGAAGGCCTTTTACAAGATGTTTTGTACTCATTTTTTGCATATATCCATAACTCAAATGTCAGAATCTCTCATGCCACAATTTGCTGATATTATTACCATGTGCTATAAGTGAAGAGCCAAAAGACATAAAAAACTTAAACTTATCAAAAGTATAGAGTCTTGCAGTATGGTCTGTTGTACCTGTAGCAACTATCTCACTAGGATCATTACATTCTCTTATTACAACATCATGTGAAGTAAACTCCATAGTTTTACCAGTACCATAATTACATATTTGATATATAGAGAGAAGATTAGAAGATATTTGGGGTACAAGCAATACATTGTTAAAACATCGATCCTATTTGTCAACAGTACCAGATCCCAAAACTTTAATCTGTGAGGAGTTACCCATTACAATATGTGATGTACTGCAATCTATAAGAGAAGACAATAGATCCTTAGAATGTGTAAGATGGTGAGAAGCACCTGAATCAAAAATCCATTGATCATGACATGAAGATATAGCCCTAGCTGAAAGTGCTTTCCCTTTTCCTACAGGAGAAATAAAAGGAGATAGAGATGGAATGGAAATTTTGTGTTGTCTGACCACTACCTCTAATGCTTCCATATTCTTAAAACATATACTTTCATCATGATTATGACCACCACAATAATTACATGGATCAAATGTTTTCTTTTTTTGCTTAAAGGACTTTTTGGTCTTAGTAGATCTAGAATGATGAGGTGTTTGGGTGGTGGACTCTGGAGGGTTATTTGAAGGTCCTTGCTTTTATTTAGACTTAGGTGAAGGTTTTCATTTACAATAATTAGCAACTAGAGCATGACTAGGGCTAGGTAGAGCATCTAAGGCCATTAATTTTGTTTGCTCCCTAATCAATCTTTCACATAAAACTTCAAAGGAAGGCCATTTGAATTCATCACCTAAGGTATCCATCATAGTATAAAAAGCAGAGGAGAAAACACTATATGGTCCTTTCAACTTTGAAAAAATCATGAAAATGTACTCCTGATCACTTTTATCCTTCTCACCAGCTTTCAACTGTGACCTTCTAAATTTGAATTTTGCCAAGAATTCATCTATTGAAGGGAAATCTAATGGAGAGAGAGAAAGTACTCAATTCTGCATCTAATTACAAAATTTTAAACTCATTAACTTTGTAAAATAGGTTTTTAAATTTTTCACATACTTCTTTTGGCATAGTAGCATCTGTAATGTGAAATTGAAGATTATCTGAGACATTGAGGCAAATCAATCTAAGAGCCTCATCCTGCTTACAACCATATGCATATTTGTTTTTTTTAGTGGTGAATGCTGCAGGTGTTGTTTCAGAAAAAAATCTCCATAAGCCCTTTGATTGAAAGAGTTTTTACATTTGTGGCTTCCAAACATGGTAATTTATATAATTTAGGGGTTCAAACAATTAGGATTCCATTCCCAAGGAAGACGATGAAGTTGACAAGAACAACCTAGACATTCATTTTTCCTCAAAACACCCCTCCCGTTACAATTTAACGTCTCTCGATGAAAAAAAAATTTAGCCTTAGCTTATACAAAAGTAAAAAAAATGTCTTTATGAAAAAAAAATGTAGGGGTATTTGACCCCAAGACTTCCTCCCTACAATTTTTTAACAAAATACCTCTAGCCACTTTAGCAAAGTCAAATTTGTACTTTTAGAGCTAGAGACTTGCATTTAAACCACTAAAATTAAGAAATTAATAAAAAGTAAGCCAAAATGACTCACATGTGTGAGATAAATGCTCAATAATCTTTGGATTTATCATAATTAATCTCTTGTTCCAGTAAGGCGGGGTGATAAGGGAAATTTTTGAGAAATTTGTAAACACAGGCCAAGGAAAACACCTCTCAGCAAATGCAGAATTGGCTCCACTGGATCTACCCAAAGGACTATACGGCTTGGTCCAAATCCATCCTTCTCAACTATAAATGAAAGCTTAAGAATTTTTCTAACACATGAAATTATCAAAGTTTTATTTTATGCATTATAAGGCGTTCAAAATGGATGAAACCATATGGCTATGTTGTAGACTAAAAATAGTTTTCTAAATTCCTGTTGCAACCTTCCAAAAACACTATATGGCCTGGTTCAAATCCATAAGAATTTATATGGAATGAAATCTAGCACAATCAAATTTCACAAACAGGTCTTATATTTCAAAAAAGTTGACCGTACGATCTCCCACATCAGAAAAATGTACAGGCACTGCAGTGTACCAAAAGGAACCAGTCAGCCAATTTTTGAATAAAAGAGCTATAAAATGAGCATGAAATGAAAAAATTAAATTTTAAATGGATTCTTGACTTGATTTTCTACGCCCCTATGAAAAAAAAATCTAATTTTGGAAATCTGTAAGGTCATTAATGAGCATAAAGTACAAAATTTTCCAAAAACAAATTGTAAACAAGAACCAAAATTTGAGAGAATAAAAAATATATATAACACATCAATAAAATAATGTTTTTGAATGTGCTAATAGATGAAAAATGATGAAAATTTTTAAGGGAAGAGGATCTTCAACTAGAACTCCAAGCTCTGATACTATGAAAGAATGAGCAGGAGATACACAGGATCCACAGGATCAGTCCAGGAGAAAGAACCCACAACAAATAACTTGCAAATAATATCAGAGAATAAAATAAATTTATCACACGTAAAAAATAGGTGATAATCTTATAAATTCTCTATATTCTCTCATTAATCTCTCGTTATTTTCTCATAGATTTTAAAGTATTTATAATACAAATAGTTCATTTTATGACAACAAACTATTTGTTGTGATTACAAAATAGAGAAAACAAACTATTTATTTTCACATACTACGAACAAATATATTGTTGAGATATTCTAAACAATAAAAAAAATTAACCTAGGTAAATAAAATTAACCCTAGGTAAGCATAAATATTCATTATTCTAACAGGTTATATGAAAGAAAAGTAAAATAGACCTACCTTCTGAGAACATGTTCCCCATTCATGAGGACCCCTTATATATCTATTGGTCTACTATGAATATTAGCTACTTATGTGAGAAAGTAGGTATCTCTATATAATTTTTAATTCTCCTATCCTAATCTACTAACCTTCTGCACCTCAATGGATCTCAGCTATATGATGAGGCCAATAGTGGAATTTGAGCTTCGATTAGAGATATGAGATGTTCTATGAATAATGTATTTTATGTGATGTTGACTTTTTTTAATTTATATTACCTTTTTTTCTAAGTGATTTGTATTTTAAATTTTGATAGATTTTTCTATTACTCTTCTATACAGATTCGTGGACCAAACATGGATGCTAAAAATGTCTACTATTTTAAAACTTAGGACTTGGTTGCTGAGAAAGGGAACTTAGAGAGCATGGTGTCTAAGAGTCTTGTTTATTCATTTTAAATAAAAGTGTTATCTTGACTTCAACCTTGTTTAATCTAAAGTGGAATGAAAGGAAAGAAAATCAAGGGAGAATGAACATGAAACAATTTGAATTATGTCAAATTGTAAAAAATGTCAAAATATTAAAAAGGGATATACTAATAGGTAAGTATGATTTCTTAACATGATAATGTATGTAAGTGTATGGAAATGTGCTCACATAAGTTGTTGTGCATGTTTTATCTACAAAAAACTAAGAACCAAGGCTAAGAATATGGGATTAAAAACTTGTGAACATGTCTTAACATTAGAAAAATAACACTTGGTGTGGTAAATATGTTTGAAATAATAGATAGATTCTATGAGGAGAGCTAGGTCTTATCCATGGTATTATGCTTCAATTCATAAAAAAGTATTATGCTACAATTCATAAAAAGGAAACCTAAGTGGGTGTAAAAAGGAAATAATGGTATTTATGAGGAGAGTGTGGTCCTATCCATGGTAATACACTAAAATTCACAAAATATAAACCTACGTGAGTGTAAAAATGCATTATAAAATAAAAAACTTATTTGAAAAATCAATGAAAGAAAGGGAAATATATTCATGAGGAAAATTGGGTCTTATCGATGGTATTACAATGTAAATCATGAATTAAATAAATGAAGGGACCACATGAAGGGACTAATGTTTATGTATAAAAGAGACTTGTACAAAGGGTGATATCCTTTGACAAATCATAAAATAAATGTTAGTATGATATTATATATAAGTATGATAATAAGGAAAGTATTTAAGCAAAATACTTATTAAAAAATTGTGCATTAGTGGGTTCTTTGAAAACATGACCTTCATTAGTTTGTAGGTGATAGATATTAAGACCAAGAATGTTTATCATTAAATAGGGGCCCCACTATTTTTGGGTGTATTCTAATTTCAAGGACTAGATATATAATGTAAAAAGTGTGGAATTTAACCTTTTTGTCATGTTGTTTGGCGATGTGAGCCTTGTATTGATGATTATGTTAGAGAGTGCCTAGACATTGTTCATCAAGAAGGTCTGGGAAATGAAGGTGATATTTACGTAACTCTTCATCAAGAATTATAATATGAAAAGATATATGTAAATGTGGGAGTTTGACTTCTAAAAGTAAGATAGATTTAGAACCATATACTAGTGAAAATGGTTTTTCCCCAATGGTGATATGTCTATTAATATGATAGGCCCAAAGTGAAAGATATAAGTGAAGATGACAATTAATGATGGTTTATAAGATGGTATTTTTTAATATTTTATTCATAATTTTATTACTGACCTCAGCTTGGCCATTTCATTGTGGATGGTAACGCGTGTAAAATTTATGGTAAATTTTAAATTTAACACATAACTATCTCATGTCCTTATTTTTAAAAGTTCTCCCATTATTATAAATAATAGTATGGGGAACTCAAAAGTGAAAAATTATTTGGTTAAGAATAAATTCAAAGATAGTGGTTCCCATGACATTGACAAGAGGAATGAATTCTACCCATTTAGTAAACTATGCAGTAGTAATATAGATCAAATGTGACAATTTTTTGACTGAGGTAATTTACAAATGAGATCTAATCCCCACATGGAGAAAAAACAAGGAAATTCCAAAATTTATATTTTATCTAGTGGTGAATGGATTAGATCATCATGAAATTGGAAAGGACTTAACATTTTGTCAAATTTAATAGCATCCTTTTCTAAAGTAAGCCAACATTATCCCATACATAAGCATGTATGTAATTTATCAAATTCCATCATATGTTTGTTAGAGGAGAGCATGAACATCTTATTTCATCACATAATGGAGTAGGGTATATTTTTCATTATGGAAATAAAGGGTGTTATATCAAAATGCATGTTTAAATGCTTGTTTATGTATTCTAGTCTTTTAACAAGAATCCATGTGTTGAGTATAGGTTTGATTTTTAAGGAATTGGATGATGTTTTTGTACCATGGGCTTTGTCAAATAGGGATAGTGTCAATATGACAAATGAGAAAATAATTTTATTATATATAATATGGTGATTTTATTATTTGTATAACAAATTTGGAATCATTAATTACTTGGTGAGGATGAAATAGAGATGTTGAAGAAGCAAGATAATCAATGATGGAATTTTGATATCTTGAAATTGGGTTAATGGTGAAAGAAGTAAAATCCTTGGAAAGTATGATTACCATTTAATGATAAGGAAAGACATTTTCACGTTTAAACTAGTAATCACAATTAACTTGGTGGAAGATAAGTTGGGAATCACCTAATACATGTAGATATAGGATAGCTAAGTCAAGTGTTGCTTTCATACCTAAGAATATAGATTTGCATTTGGCCCTATTATTAATGACATTAGAGGTTAGCCTAAATGACAAAGTGATGACCTTACCATGAAGGTTAGTTAGAATATAATTTTGCCCAAATCTTTGGAGGCATTTGGCACTATGAAAGTGTATTGTCTAGGTGTCTTCATGAAAATCAATGGTAATTCAGGGGTTTCTTTGATGACTACTTGGAATTTAGTAATATCACGAATCATATTGACATATTCTTGATTATTTGCCTCTAAATCAATAGTGAAATTATATAAATAATCTTTAAAAGAGATAACCTAGTTAAGACCTTCAATATAAATAATGTTATCATTAAGGAGAGTATATTGAAAGTGATTTGTAGTGGGTATTGGTACTACTACAAGTTGGTCAGAAATGACTTACCCTTTGATAGATTTTTATGTTATGATTCGATGGTTGAATTCCATCAAGAGGACCATCCATTTTCCAATTATATCTCTTGGTAGAAATGCTTTGGATAATAAATGGCAAAGTTTATTGGAGTGGAAAATGACATATGTGTTTTTATAAAGCATATAATGATAGAGATTTTCAACTACAAAGTAGCTATTAAGGAAATCATGTTCTAATTTAGTATAATGTTTTTGGTAGTCAATAAGGCCTCAACTAATATATCATATAGCATATTTTTTGTCGATATATTCCTTTTGAAGTAAAAATTTCCCTAATGAATAAGGGAGTAGAAGGGTTGTATAAAATTAAAATATGATCATTAGAAGGTGATCGGATGGTGGGAGAATGGATCAAAAAAAAATTCATGTTATCAAAGGCTTTCTAACATGGATCAGTCCATTCTAAAGTATTACATTTTTTATAAGGGAATTAATAGAGTATATGCCGTAATCCATTTCACGAATGAATCCTTGAACTCACCCAAACTTTCTAAGGTAAGTGGAAATGTATATAATGGAACAAAGAATGGGCATGTTGACTATAACATTGATTTTGACATGATTGACATCAATACCATGAAGCGAAACTAAGAACCCTATAAATTTACTAGATGTGACACCAAAGACAGACTTATATGGGTTGAGTATAACTTTGTATTTGATTAATCGATTAGAAATGATATCTAAATCAATGAGATGTGTTATGATAATTTTTGATTTGGGAATGAGGTCATCAAAATAGGTTCTCATAGTCTTGTGTATAAGATCATGGAAACTATCAGTCATGGAAATTGATAGGTGGCTATGGCGTTTTTAAGGCCAAAATACATTTTAAAACTTAATAATAGGTTCCCTATTCTATAATCAATGTTTTTTTGTGCCAGTCTTTGAGGGCTATGTTCATTTGATTACAACATGAAAACTTATCCATAAGTGGAAACTTTTGATATCTAGTAGTGGAATCTATGATGGCATCTATTGAAGGTAATGGAAAATTATCTTTTGGACATGAGAGGTTAAGATTACATAAATTAGTGAAAACATGAATGACCATGTTCATATTTTTTATGAATGGTAACAATGTTTGATAGAATTTTAGAATATTGAACATGTTTGATAGACTTGGCATCCAAAAGTTTGATAATTTCTTTATGGTATAAGGTCTAAATTTTGGGTGGAAATTTATAGTATTTTTGTCAGATGGGTTTTGCATCTAGATAAGTGATGATTTTATGCAAAATAATATTAGGTTTAATACCTAACTTGTCCTCATATGAACTATCAAATGTTTCATGATACTTATTTAAGAATAGGCTAAATTATCTTGTTATATTGGTGTGAGTTCTTTAGAGATAGTTATGGTTTGAGGACATGATGATCTACCATATTCTATTCTTGTTATTTATTCAATTAGAATAACATTTATGTCTTGGAAATGATATGGAACATTAGGAAGAGAATAAATAAGATTTTTTTGGGGTCTATGCTAATAATGAATTTATTAAAATGAGGATATTTTCATTTGATGTTTCCAAGTTTATGATGTTTTCATGGAAGTTGAGGTTCTCTGGCATGGAGTAATTCAAGTATGGATTCATCATTAGGGAGTGTGGGCAATGGTCCATAATATTCCATGTCTACATTAAAATCAATTATTTTGTTATCATGGTGATCATATTCATAATGTATATGTCATACATCTACTCCCTTAGCATTAATGGTAATTTTAGGTGTAGGTCAAATTATTGGTGGAGGTTGATTAGAGTCAATTGGATTGAAAATAGGCATATTATGTTGTGTTGTAGATGGATATTTAATTAAAGTGAGGGGGACAACCTTAGTAGTATGTATAGAATCATTGGATGGAAGAAGAATTGGTAAAGTGATTAGTGATATGGGAGGTTCCATAACTTTTTAATTTTTGGGAGGTAAGATTTTTTCAACAACCCAACGAGTATCAAGAAGTGGAGGATTAATTAAAGATACATGATGCTATGATAATAAATAAATTTATAAATTTGGTAAGCCTATGACATGTTTCATGGGAATGCCCAACATCAACATGAAACCAAATTTTTTTTATAGGATCATACCATGTAGGTTGATTATTAGCGTAAATAAATTGTTTATAAGGTGATAAAAGTTGTTTAATTTGTTGAAGAATTAGGGATTCATGAGAAGCTTTAGGATTATCCATTTTAGTTTTTCCTAGTTTTGTTTGATGAGGATTGCTAGTGATTACATTATTTGAGTGTTGGAGATATCCCTTTATGGTTTTAATGCTGGTCTCAAACTATTCCATAAGAAATTATTATCTTTTAGCTTGATCAATAACATCATTTAGAGTTTATGGAGAAAAAGTTTGAACCTTGTGTTGAATGGAATGTGTTAAGGTGGTTATGAATAGTTTGAATAAGTTATCATTAGTCATGCTCTAATTGGATTTGTGAGCCATATATTTCTAACATTTAATAAAATCATTAACTAATTAAGAAATGGATTTTAAACATTAATGAAATGGCTAAGACAATTTTCAAGAAGATCATTGTGTTGAAATTCCTTAACTATGTGATTGACTAAATCCTCAAGTTACCATATAGAATGTTGATGGAATTGATTATACCATTCTAATACATCACCTTAAATTATTTTGACTAAAATTTTAGTGGTGGTGAAGGTATTAGTTTGAATCCATTATTTATAAAAATTACAAAATGTTTTAAGGAAAGATGTAGGGTCTTTAGTCCTATCATATTTAGTAGTTAGAGAGATATTGCCAATATCAATAGAAATAATGAAGGTGGAATAAGGTTCATTTTGAATATTTTAGAGCATCTTGTTGTGCATAATGGGTTGAGGAATGATATTTTACACATCATCTTTAGGAGATGGAGGGATGAAATTTTGGTTATTTTGGGGAAGGAGAATAGAACGTTGATTAGCCATGTTTAATAAATGATGTTGCATTTTCATCATTTGAGAAGCATTAGATGCTTACATGATGTTCATTTATTTCACTATTTGTGCTATAATTTGATTTTTTTCAAATGGTGAATTGGATTTATTAATGTTTAAAGGTAGATTGTTAGGATTGGTAGGAGGAACATTCCTTGAATTGGTATTAGGAGGGTTATTAGGTGGAGGATTTCTAGGAGGTGGAAAGTTAGTCTTTAAAATATTTCCATTAAGGTTATTGGTTAAGTTTGTGTTATTTTACCCTATAATGTATTGAGGTGATTTAAATAAATAATTATCTTGAGAAGTGTAACATGTATATGATCCATTAGTGTCATTAGTTGGAGTAATTTATACCATATTACACCACAAAGATGAGGAATGAGAAAAAGTTATCCAAGAGTGAGAATCCTCTTAGGTAATAAAGTTATGAATAAAATAACATTCCATATATCATCTAAATGGATTAAGGTTATCCATAATTATTCTGATAGGGAATTTCATTATACTTGAAATGAGAATTTGTGATCAGAAAGTAGAGATGGAAAATAAGACAAAAGTCTATCAAATACTGACTAATATCAGCTAAGGGGTATAGATTCAAATGGGTCAATAGAATCTAGAGGGAAGACTAATAGAAAAATTGAGAAAAGGAAATATTTATATCAAAACTATGTTTTATGGAAAACAAGATTAATCAGTCTATAAGAGACTGGGTCAAACACGATGACTATGTCTTATAAAAAGAAAAAAATTATAGGAGACATAGTTGAGTAGATCAACTATGCTCTGAAGGTAATGATAGGGTTTGATAATTATTAATATAGACGATCTAGTGTTTTTTTATTGAATACATGAAAAAAACTCATAAACAACTTATCGATCTAGTCAATCTAGTTGTGGCACACATAATAAGCCTTGCAACAACATTTGTTGATACAAGTTTTATAATACATCATACAATTATGAGAGAGAAAGCCATAAAGATAAAAATGCTAATCTATGTGGTCATTCCTAAATGTTTTAATTTGTAATAATTTTGGGAATAAATGTGATAGAGAGTTGGCTATAATAAGGAACTAAAAAACCAATCTAAGGATGGTTATAGGTAGTTGAGGCTAAAAAGGGTCTATATTTGTTATGGTATTGGCTTGATATTGGGGCCTACCCATCGCTTCACAATCCTGCAATGATAAAGGTGTTGGGTGATTTACCAATATATATCATCAAACACATATTTATACTTGCTAAGAAAACCAATTTAGCTTCCCCTTTGGTGATGAAATCTAAGTAGACCTTGGGTAGAAGTTCTCTATGAATTTTTTATTTTATTTGGTTTGGAAGTGTGAAAAAAAGTTGTGTGACTAAATTGTTAAATTAAAATCCTTATATTTAGTCAATGTGCATTACTCTAAGAAATAAAACAATAAATAATGAAAAGTGAATTAATTACTAACAATATTAGTTAATTCCTTTGTTTGAACACTACAGGGTCAGTTCAGATGACCATATATGCAAATAGTACATAATAGATCAATGTGGTCAATGTTGTCTATCAAATCAAGAGCCAAAAGAATATAGTCAAATAGGTTGACTGAGTCTTCTAGACATAAAATAAAGCTATAGAACTATATCAATCCAATTGACCAAATTTTTTATAGGGTTATAGTTTTGTAGATTGAAAACTATGAAAAACATGATGTAAATGAAGAACATAAATGACTAAGAAAGTAGGAATGAACCCAATAATTTTTTAAGATGCTAAATATATTTTTTTATAATATGTTGCTTAGATGATGTATTTTATTATGCTAATATAGTCAAATGGGTTAACTAATTCTAAAAACCTATATACAAAGAAACAAATTAAGTTAAGTAGACCAATCCAATTACCTATTGTTGAAGATGACTTACACAGAAAAATATAGAGTTGATCATAATGACTGTGTTAAAACTATACATAAAATGTTAGACTATATTAATAGATTCTAACTAATACTATAAAAATAAACATATATAATAAATGAAGGGATGAATGAAAACTTGGAAGGGTTATATTGACATAAGGTTCATCAAAATGTATAAAAGGGAAGGTGAATTTGATCTACAAATTAATCCTACCTCAAAGAAGATAAATCACACTAGCCCTTTCATTTCTTGGTACATTTAGACAATTAGGGTAATGACAAGTATGGATATGCTAGACCTAATTAAGTGGTATCTTACCACATAACATCACTAAAGAGGGTTCTAAATCCTTTAGTCAATCAATACCACATAGTACCCCTAGCTAGGTCATATATTTTCTTAACAAATCAATTGATAAAGTATAGTAAATATAATCAAGTGCTCACTAAAGCTTGTGGTACAAAGTGGGAGTAATAAAAATAAAAGTAAACATGCAAAGAAGAAATATGCTTAAGTCAACATATAGGTAATCCTAATGCATAGAGAGAGAAAAATATTCATAATCTATCATATGCAAATCTATTTTCTCAATTAAAGAGGAGAAAGAGTTAGAAATACATCCCTTTGAATATGAACCTACCCAACCTCAATCTCTCCCTTTGTGAATAGTTCTTTTCAAGAGGTTATTTTGTATGTTGAATAAACTAAGGATGGATAATGGACTATGGTTTATCCAAAGACCTCCTAGGTAACCCTAAGTTTCCACAAGATAATACTCTTCTCTCCAAATGAACTATAAACCCTAATCTATGGATCTCCAAGTAAAATGGTGGATAACTAGATGCACAGATAAAATATTAATTTTTATCTATCTCTCTCTAAAATAGAAAAAATAATTTGTTTGTATAGTTAGATCTAACCCTAAATTATTATGAAGTTTTAGCCAATAGAGTTAGCCCAATTGACCCTATATCTTATATGAATAAAATAGTTAGATCTTCAATTGGGTCAATTGAGGACAATGTAATACCATAACATGTTCATATATTTTAAAGATATGGTTGGGCTAGGCTAACATTGTACAATAAAATTCAAGAATATGTTTTGACTTAGGTAGAGGTTGTTTAAGTTGGTGAGTTACTTTGAGGAGTGTGTAAGAGAGGTATAAAAACATGGAGGAGTGTGTAAGAAAGGTATAAAAACTTAGAGAAATGTATAAGAGAGGTTTATGCTAGTTTGAAGTGGTGGTATATAGAACAACAATCTTAAAAAGTACCAATGGTTTGTCCACCCATTTTCCAATGCATATTTTAAGGTGTGCACTCAAAGAGATTAAGACTTGATGGTATGAAAGAGAGAAAGCATTAGTAATTGATCAAGTTTTAAAATGTTGTGTGTTTAAAGATGGTGATGCCATTTGAATTATCTAATGCATCTAAATTGTTTATGAGGGTGATGAGCATAGTGATATGATATTACATTACTAAGTTAATAATGATTTATTTTGATGACATTTTGATATTCAATAAGAGTAAAGAAGATAACTTAATTCATTCGGGATTAGCATTAGAATTTTTAAGAATGGAGAAGATTTAATCAAATATGAAGAACTGCAAGTTTATGCATAATAGTTTGGTATTTTGAATCTTTTTAGTTTTAATAGATGGTGTAATAATGGATTAGTAAAATGTAAGAATTTTCCATGGTTTATCAATGTTTTACAAAAAAAAGTATTTTTTAACCAATAACATAATGCATGAGAGAAAAATAATTTCTATGGACAAAGGAAATAACATAAAGCTTTCAATTATTGAAGAATAAAGCTATATACAAACCTATTTTAGCATTACCAAATGTTAAAAAAGTCTTTTATGTGGATTTTGATGCTTCATATGTGGGGATTGGTGATGTGTTGAGTTAAGGTGGAAATCCAATAAAATATTTAAGTGATAAATTGAGTGATGTAAGAAATAATTATTAAATATATATTATGTCAAATATGATGCCATTGTATAAGTATTAAGACCTTTTAGCCATTACCTGGTACCTTAGGAGTTTATCGTATTTACATACTATGAGGGTTTGAAGTATTTGAACACTCAAAAGAAGTTAAATAGTAGGCATGAAAAATAGGTGTCTTTATTACAAGGATATACTTTTATTTTGAAACATAAATCAAGAAAGTATAATCAAGTAGTTGATGTTTTGAGCAAGTAATTGGCACTATTAACTACCATGGTGAGTGAAATAGTTCAATTTTAAGTTATTAATGAATTATATTACACTGATCAATATTTTAGCAATGTAGGAACCCATTAATAGGTGAAACAAGTAATTTTATGAATTTTATCTTATATAATATGGTTATCTATTCAAGATAAAACAATTATGTATTTTAATTAGGTCTTTAAGAAATAATATTATAAGAGAGTTGCACAATGGTGGTTTGGGTGGATACTTTGGTAAGAATAAGATAATAAATTTGGTGGAGAAGTATTTTTGGAAAAATATGAAGAGATATATGGTAAGGTATGTTCCAAAATATAAGCTATGCCAAATGGATAAAATCCATGCATAAAATACCTAGTTGTAAATTCCATTTCTAGTTTTTATAGGACTATGAACATATTTGAGTATAGATTTTGCATAGGGGTTTCCAAACACAAAGAGAGGTAATGATTAAAATTTTGTTATTATATAATTTTTTTATAATATGGTTCACTTTATTACATGTAATAAATACAATGATACCACAAGGATTGCATAACTATTTTTGTAGGATGTTGTGATATTGCATGGTGTTATGAAAACCATTACATCAAATAGGGACACAAATTTTCTATGTTGTTTTTTGAGGACTCTATGGAAGAACATAGTAACTAAGATATAATTTAGTACTGAATATCATCTAAAAATGAATGGATAAACATAATTAGTAAACAAGAACTTAGTAAATTTTTTAAAATTCAAAATTTGAGATAAACTAAAGTAAATGGACTTTGCCTTTCCACAAACTAATTTTGCATATAATAGTTCAATGAATGTATCAATAGTAACATAACAATTTCATAATTTATATGTTATACATCTTATGGGTATTTTATATTAGGTTCCATTAACAATTTCATTGTAAGTTAGTGATCATTCAAAAAAAATTATAGAGCACATAAAATAGCTATAAGAAGAAGTAGGAATAAATCTACAAGAAATTAATAAATAGTATAAAAAAGCAATATATGTATCAATAAGGTCAAAGTTAATTGAATAAAGAGATTTGGTGATGGTGTATTTGAGAAAATAAATATTTTTAGTGATGGTGTATTTTATAATATAAATATTTCTCAAAAGAACATACAATAAGTTGAAGTATAGGAAACTTGGTCTATGCGAAATAATGAAGAAGATCAATGATAATGTTCATGAGGTGAATTTTCAATAGAATTTTGATATATCCCCAATATTTGATGTTTTATATTTATTATTTTTTCATTACTAATATAGTTAAGGGGAATACTACGAATAAGTATATTGGAAGTGGCAAGTATTAAAGAAGAACAAAGAAAAGATAGTTTAGATTCTAAATAAGAAGACAATGAACACAAGCCAAGGAACTTATAAAAAATATTTGGTATAATAGGAAGGTATAAAACAGGAAGAAAACACTTATATTTCAGAATGGGAGCTGAAATTTTTGACAAGAATAAATTGTAAGAGTATAATAAAGTCAACTAATATTTGTTGAATTAGTTTCAACCAAAGGAGAATGATGTGATAACCTATCTTTCAGATGCCATAAAATTTGACTCGTTGACTAATTAATATCTATTTAATTAAATAAAATGGTGATAAATTAAAGAATAATGATTCCATAACTAGATTCATTGGTTAGGACCAATATCAATATGTTTATAGAGCCATACTAGATCATCTAAGGGTATACAATTACATTGTAGTATTTTTAGTCATGCTAAAAATAGAAAAAATAAGATAAATTTATAACCTAACATCAAATTGAGTTAAAAATAATCCAACATTGTGAATTTATTATTTATAGGATATGTCTAAAAAAATTAGCCCATCCAAAGTTACATGAAAAAATATTAATAAAATCAAGTTATTATTTATAGCAGTGGGTAGTTAACTCTGTAGATGAAATAAAAAAAATTAGAATAGGCTCTCACAAAAAAATAAGTAACTAATTGTAAGCTAAAAGTTCACTACAATCAAAATAAGGAAGCTATTGAATAGTTTACTCTAGTAAAAAATAGAACCATGGGTTCATACATGTAGCTATAGTTTATTCAACCTATTATTTTTATCAACACTTGATGTCCCCATTGAGAATGAATCATAATACATTTCCCACCTAAGATAAATTCTCACACTTTATGGGGATGTTGCAGATGCATATTTGAGAAAGGGGAAGAAATTAAATTTTCTTGTCACTTCTACTATTAAACATGACAGTAACCTTGTTACTTATTAGTCTCAAAGGGATAGTATTTCATTCATTTTACTTTAACTTTAATTAATACATATTTTTATCTCAAATCAAATGGAAATGATATGTGTGAAAGAAAATAAGTAACTATTTTCTAAATATTACTTGCATGGTATTTAGGAGACATAAAAATATTATTTCATGAACATTGATTGGGAGAGATATTTGTATATATTATTAGGAATTTCACGTAAATCAAGATAATTCACTGCTCTCATAATAATAATTTTGGTACTTCATTCATTCATGATGAATTTTTTTAATGACTTCGTTGATTTTTATAGCAAAGATTGACCCACCTACTAATAGATGTCTACTAGTTGTATAGATGTTGACTCGTAATGATTTAAGATGGACATTTTTACTCTGGGTAATAATTTTTTTGATTGTTATGCCTTTCAAAAAAAATTAGTAAAGCAGGTAGATATGCAATGTTTGGTTTTGTTTTCACCTATGAGTTCAATATCCTTGGGCTTCCAATATGTAGTGAAGCCCACAAACATTCCAAATACGTTACTCCTAGGCATGACCCAATTTCTCCTAGGCATGGCTTGTTTCTTACAACTAATGAACTTATCATGAATCAAAACTGTTAATTAAACATACAAGCATTCATTTCATCCTTAAATTACCTTAAAATTCATATATATATATATATATTTATATAGGAACATTTTCATCATTTAATCATACAATTTATTCATTTCTCTACATAACGTCTCGCTTTGAGGTTTAGGTTGAATATGTAGATTCTATTATTGATAAGCTCATTCATCTAGAATCCATAAAGCCAAATAATGAAATAAAATGCTCTTAATGTAAATTTATTTCTAAACATTATTTTAGTGGTGGATATGGGTATTGAATATTAACAGGGATAGTGTGCACATGTTTTTGCCAATTTTGGTTTAGAAATTTCATATTTTTATCAAATAGTTCCAGTTTGCAAATTTAAATTTCCATCTAACCATGAAAAGTCATTCAATGCTTAGATAAGGAAGGATAATTTATTACCATAAGTATTGACAATTATCTATGTATGTAGGGATAGTTTACCAAGGAGAAACTTGGAAGTAAGGTTAGACAATCTACGTATGTATATCTTAGCCTCATAGAGGATATGGTAGGCCCAATTATTTGGCATTTATCAACTTTTCATTCAATTACTTATAAAAAATTTGAATGGACACTATTTTAATCCATTTTTAGTTGATGTTTTGAGTTTTTTTAGATTTATCAATATTAATTGATGGTGGATTAAGATACTATGAAATTTGAATTATTCATGTTTTTGTAAAAATATCAGTGAAAGAATAATAATCAAATAATAACTAGAAAATAAGTTACTTGTAAAACTATGAAAGTTGCAAGAATACATTATTATTTAATGTGAAACATAAAAAATAATTCACTATTTGTATGATGTTCATTTATTTTTTTGTATTGAATATTTATTGCTAATAACATATACACTTTTGACCATGTAGATAACACAATAGTAACCATGGAAGGTGGAATGGTATCACTGTGGGCTCTGGAAAATAAAATATGCTTAAACTCATATTGTTTTTGTGGTCACCAACATTGTTATGATATTTGAATTCTAGGTAACATTTGATTTTATTTATGGTGTTAACTTTTTTTTTTATCTCTCTAACTTGTGGATGTGAATGCTAATTGATTTTAGAGGATAGCCAAATCCACAATCACCAATAAATTATATAGTTTATGAACTAGATCACCAAAGGATATCATAATTCTAGGTTGATTTATGGTTACAAGGAATGTATATATAGTATACATAAAATAATAATTTCATACATTTCATGTCCCCAACAATACTTTGTGAACTGCCCTGCAAGGAGTTGGCACTAATGTTGCCTTAGCTATGCTGAATTAGTTGGTGATTGAAGTAATAAGGATGAATTAGTTGGTGATTCAGTCAAGTGTTTTATTTTTTGATAATTCCCACCTCCCCTACACAATTGACATATGATTTTGGAAGTGGATACTCATAGGGAAAAACTTTATTATAAAAAGAACCCTAAAATGTTAAAGTTGTATACATTTATTTTTTAAATTTTTGCTTCAGTTTGGATAGTGTTAAAGTTGCATGATTGGATACATATGGTAGGTAGAAAGAAATTGAACTTAAATATAAATGTTTAAATTATATGTTTAAAAAATATAATAAATAAAAAACTTTAAATGTTGAATACATCAATAATTTTTAAGGAGTTTTAAACAAAGCAAGTAGAAAAATATAATATGTATGAAAAATATGTTAGTGTACCTAGAACATAAAGCTCTGATACCACTTTGTCAAGATTAGGAGCACAATTGATTACCTTTGTATAAGCAACTAAACATGAAATTTAACCATAAGTAACAAGTAACTAGAAATTAGAAACAACACAAAATTTGAGAGACAATACAAACTTGTATTCAACTCATCCAGAAAGAAAATACAATAAAGAAGTCACACTCTTCTCCCCACACCTCTAGGGCTCCCACACCTCTAGGGCATACAATAATTCTCCTTCAAGAGTTCTCTCTCTCAATTATGGTCACAACAAACAACTCAAACACAGAGTTGTTGTTCACCTCCACTAGTCAGTAACAATACTACCAGTCAAACAAGTACTCAAAGTACTCCAAGTAGATCTCCCTTGAACTTTTAACAACCTGCAAATCAACATGATCTTACTTACCATGTAGATCTAACTTGATCTTGAAACACCTATAGATCAACCTGGTTTTGCACACCTACAAACCTAGATCTTACAATCGGAAGGATCTCTTCCTTGTCCTTGATTACAATACAACCCATGGGTCTCTTAATTAGATCCCATACAAACAATAATTATACTTCTAATTAAAATAATTAGAACCATAGCTCCAAGACTAAAATTTGTCTTTTACATGCAAACAAACTATCCATCTAAAAAAAGACCAGTTCTGGAAGCACATGTAAATGCATGCACACATAGGATGCTGATGTCGGTGCTTATTTGACTGATGTCGGCCGACCCATAACCAACATCGGTTACTGTGACCATGGAAAATGACCAACATCAGTTGTGCTGCCGACGTTGGTTTCTCTATAACTCAGCAACCTCCTCCATGTTTGCATTAGTGAAGCTTCTAGCTCCATAACTTAACAATCTCCCACTTGGAGTTAAACAACTGCACCTATACCTATACCTGTACATCATCTAATTTATTTCCTAGCTTGTATCCCTCTTCAAGATCAATCTTGAAGACCAACCACCACACATCCTGTGGTGCTCCTCCTATCATCCAAGTAACCTACCATATCCGAATCTACATACCCATGTAGAGAAGTGCTTGACCCTACATAACATGAATCCCTACTGTTGGTTCCTCTCAGATACCTGAGAATCCACTGAACTGCTCTCCAGTGCTTCTTTCCTAGATTGGCCCCAAACTCACTGACAACACCCACTGCTTGGGTAACCTCAGGTCTAGTACACATGTACTTAACCTCATCATGTGAATTGGGACACTATGCTGTGAATTGTCCATCCATAGGTGTGTTAATCGGTTCTACATCCTGCATAATGAACCTTGCCACTACCTTATTCACATAATCATCCTGAGATAACATCAACTTGTGATCTTCCCTGTCTCTAGGAATAATCATGCCAAAGAATCTTGCTACTCCCAGATTCTTCATGACACACCTCTGAACTAACTTTACCTTTAGCTCAACAACTCCCTGCATGTGTGACCCTGAAACAAGCATACACACCACATAAAATAACATGATAATGTAGCTAATATTATCCAACCTGGTAAAGAAAACACAATGGTTACAACACCATTGTCCTGCAGCCTACTCAAGACCATATACCCTGGCCTTCTGTCTCACGTGTCCATTCTCTCTCTTCTTTAACCTGGGAATCCATTCATATTTTAGTGTTTTTTTCTCGACAAGAAACTCTACCAAATCTCCCATTTGGTTCTCATTCAAGGAATCAACTTCCTCATTCATGCCATGCTCCCATTATTTCCTAGATTCTACCTGCTCTACTTCTTTAAAACTTCTTGGTTCTTGACCATCAGTGAGCAACATGTAGTCTAAAGAAGGGGAATAATGAATTTGAGATTTACTTACCCTTTTAGTCCTCCTTATGGGCATTTGAGACTCCTTGACAGCTTACTGTCTACCCAAAATCCATTTTTTGGTCGACCTTGATCTGCACCTGAACGATGTCAAATCCACCTGATCACCAACGCTGGTTCCCTAACTGACGTCAGTGTCCACCTAGTTGCCAACATCAGTTCCCTGATTGACGTCGGTCTCTACCTGCCTGACACCACCGACTCTAGTCTACACATGACCAACATCAGTACCTACCTATTTGACGTCGGTTCTACCTGATCGATGTTAGTAACTATGTTTTCTTGTGAGTGATGACTTTTTACCCGCAAGCTTACTTTGAATCAAAACCTTGTCCAAACTGCCTTGCTCAGAATTATTCAGCCCCTTGAACTCATCTCTATCCATCATCTTCTCCTTAAACACTAAGGCTTTCCTGTTCTTTTCAAAAACATCAGATTTCCTCTTTATGCAATAGACCCGATCCTTTCTTGTAGCATGTGTTTCAAGAAACCTCACTTTCTTTTGTTGCTTATAGAAATCTTGATCTATGCTCTCTGGATCTGAACTCTTACCTTTGACTCAAGAACATGCATCCCCTTCTTATTCATGTGACCAAGCCTATAGAACCACATCTTTGAATCTACAACTGAAGTAGATAAACCAGAAGGAGAATCAGTAATACAAGTAGATAGATAAAGAGTACCTACTTTCTTACCTCTTGCTAAAATAAGTGGACCCTTGGAAACTTTCCAAGAATCCACTGTGAGAGTTACTTTTCATCCCTCATCACCCAAATTTCCAATAGAAATCAAGTTCTGCTTCAGGACTGGGACATGCATGACCTCTTTCAACACCAATGTGTTGCCCGTCTACAATTTCAGCTGCACTTTCCCTTTGCCAACCATTTGACAAGGCTTACCATCCCCTAAATAAATCTCTCAAAAGTCTCCCTGGATATATTCATGAAAAAATTCTCTATTTGGGGTTGCATGGAAAGAGGCACCATAATCTAAAACCCAAGATTCCACTTTATCCAAGGAACATACAAGAGCATCCTGTGTAACAATATCTGCAACATCTGCTTCTTCATTTCCTTCATGCCGATCTTTAACCAACCAGCAATCTTTCTTTACATGCCCTTGCTTTCCACATTTCTAGTAGATTATTCTATCATACCTAGATTTCGATCTCCTGCCTATCTTTGACCTTGATTTCCCTTACTCGATCTTCTATCTTTGCCTTCCCCTGCTTTCAACACTTAAAGCATTCCCTGATGATTCACTTCTGCTTTTCCTATGAATTTCTTCATTCAAGATTAAATTAACAACATCATCAACTTTCAAAATATTTGAAGCAGATGCAGTATTGCTAACTGCCATTACCAAACTACCCCAACTTTCAGGTAATGAGCATAAGATTAAGAGAGACTTAATTTCATCATCAAAAACAATATTGACTGAAACTAACTGGTTTACCAAACCATGGATATCACTAAGATGACTATGTATAGATCCACCTTCCAACATTTTCAAATTAAATAATTGCTTCATAATAAATACCTTATTTGAAGCTGAGGGTTTTTCATATAAATTTTCGAAAGATTCTATTAACTCTACCATTGTCTTAGCCTGTGATAAGCTGGAAATCACAAACAATGCCAGGCTCAACCTTATAGATCCCAGAGGCTCTTGATCAAGAACCTTCCATTATTCATCTTTCATATCCATGGGCTTGCTTGCAACCCCACCCAACGGTAAGTACAGATCTTTCTGATACAAATAATATTCTATCTGTATCCTCCATAATTGATAATTCTTGCTGTTAAACTTCTCCATTCTTAGCTTACTTTCTTCTGCCATTGCTATACTCCCACTCAATCAGAAACCCCTAAGAGTGACATGTAATCAAACACAAACCTGCTCCCTGTAACCTCGCTCTAATACCACTTTGTTAGTGTACCTAGAACATAAAGCTCTGATACCACTTTGTCAGGATTAGGAGCACAATCGATTACCTTTGTATAAGCAACTAAACACAGAATTTAACCAGAAGTAACAAGTAAATAGAAATAAAAAAAACATAAAATTTGAGAGACAATACAAACTTGTATTCAACTCATCTAGAAAGAAAATACAATAAAAAGTCACACTCTTCTTCCCACACCTCTAAGACGTACAATAATTCTCCTTCAAGAGTTCTCTCTCTCAATTACGGTCATAACAAACAACTGAAACACAGAGTTGTTGTTCACCTCCACCAGTCAGTAATAATATTGCTAGTCAAACAAGTACTCAAAGTACTCCAAGTAGATATCCCTTGAACTTGCAACAACCTACAAATCAACCTGATCTTACTTACCATGTAGATCTACCCTGATCTTGAAACACCTGTAGATCAACTTGGTTTTGTACACCTGCAAACCTAGATCTTACAATCGAAAGGATCTCTTCCTTGTCCTTGATTACAATACAGCCCATGGGTCTCTTAAATAAATCCCATACAAACAATTATTAGACTTCTAATTACAATAATTAGAACCACAGCTCCAAGACTAAAATTAGTCTTTTACATGCAAACAAACTATCCATCTAAAACAAGACTAGTTTTAGAAGTGCATGCAAATGCATGCGCACATAGGTTGCCGACGTCGGTCCCTGTCTAACCAATGTTGGCCGACCCATAACCGATGTCAGTTATTGTGACCATTGAAGATGACCGACGTCGGTTGCACTGTTGACGTCGGTTTCTCTGTAACTCAGCAACCTCCTCCATGTTTGCATCAGTGAAGCTTTTAGATCCATAACCTAACAAAATAATAATTAAATAAAGTTAAAAATTACAAGTTACATTCTTTATTAGATTTATTGATTTCATAAATTTAGGCCTACGCATGAGTGAAGGAATTAGAATCAATCAACTCCCTCTTTATAAGGTGATCTATCTTCATTTCAAAACTCATATTCATGTATTACAAAGTTAGTCAGAGTTAGAGTGCATTTCAAATAATAGATTTATATTTTGTGAAAGCATCAAATATATTTTTTAGTTTTGAGCTAATGACTATAGGAAAACTTTGAAATTTAGAAATGTATATCTAATCCTCAACACATTTTTCATGATTAAAAATAATTTATATTATTTTATAAGATAAAACTCAATAAAAATTATATTATCATCATGCAAATACCAGAATCAATAGTGTAAGTATATTTTATTCCTAATTTAATTTACATACTTCCTTGTCTTCTTGTTAATATAAAGAATAACAACCAAAAATGAAAAAAAATACACTATAATTCTTTGTTTCTTATGTGTCACCTACGTAAATAATTTTTTTATTAATAGTTTCATAGTCACAATCCCCCATCCCCATCCAAATTTTATATTAATAGTTTCTTGATCACAATCACCCATCCCGATCCAAATTTCCTAATTTGACTGTTGAGGATTGGCAATAATTTTGTAACTATGGAAAAAAATTCTTGAGAAAACTACTTTTAATTTCATATTTTTACTAAATTATTCCATGTGAAAGAAACAAAGGAAATGGGTTCCTTGTGCCATCCATGGTCAATGTTTGATGGTCCACCCTATCCAATACATAATTTTTTATGATACTTATATTATAAAAAATTATTTTTTACGACCTCACCTTTTTGATACTTTGAATGATTTCTTAAATATTATTATCACATGCAGACCTAAATTTTGCATTACTTTTATCTAGCTAGTATAGTGCTGATGGGTTTGGTTATGATGACATTTAAACTATAGGTTAATAGACATGTTATGTTTTAATTTGTTGCACTAGATGATATATGATCTAGTTGATGTAATTAATATTTTATTATATTTATATATCATATTATTTATTCATCGTTTAGGTGTTGTTTATATATAATAGGTTGTTAAAGGTACCTGATGTGAGCTAGAAGATGACATTGTCGTCACCTAAGGAGACAAAGTGATTTTTGAGCATTCAAATGAGTTATGACAAGTATATGTATGCTTCAATTTGGTCTCATGCCATTGGAGATTTTTATCATTTTCCATTTGTGTTGTCGCATCTTATCTTTTTGTGCCTTAGTTATATTGTTGGTTATATTTTTGCATGTTAATGTTGATGTTGGTAAATTATATTTACACTCATTAAAATCCCCCACTTTTAACCCCTTCTCTCATATCCATGAACTCACCATTATGACCTTACCTAAACTAACCATTGCATGGAGACTTGGTGATTATGGGTGGACTCACCTAAACCCCTCCCAGTGACCCCCATTTGGACTCTTATGTTGGTCACTTGATTTGTTTATGTGGTGAACCATATGTTGTTTTGAATTTTATATTTTATTATTTTTTTGGGTATATTTTTTTGGGCCTAGGCATTAATGACCATTGAATTAATGTTTTGGTATATTTGGTGGCTTGAGAAGTGGTTGACAGCTTAGAGAGAGGATTATCTATCCTCCACATTGAATGTCAAATTCAATGAGGATATGGGGAGAGTGACAAAAATGAAAAAGGTAGATGGTAGTGGTTGAGAGGACATTGTTGGGAAGAAAAGAAGTCGATAATGGATAAAAATAAACACATGGATTGTTGTTGTGGTTTTTTTTGGCTGATAGTTTTTTGAATTGCATAAAGAGAAAACAAGGGTTTTCTTGGTTGTTGTGTGATATGATTTGGAGTAAAATGAGGATGCATAGGGTTTTCTTGTGTTATTGGTTCATATTGGTTATATAGACCCATGAGAGGACTAGTTCATCTTACTTTGGATTGTATTTTTATACCTATGATCTATGGGTAAATCAATGGATGAACTTTTATTGGCAATTTTCCCTTGAAAATTATATTCCAAAGATTATGGGCTATAGCTATAAAATTTTGAAGGACATTATAGGCCTGACCTAGAGTCATGATATTTCATGTTAAGCCTCTTATGCTTGCCTCCACCATTTTTCTCTCTCTAAGTCATTTTCCCTATCATTTGACTTCTATGTCTTTGTATAATGTGAATTTGATTGTAGTTGAAGAAGGGGGTTATTGAAAAATATATATGTATGTATTGGGGGTCTGATTGTTTTCCCTCTTTCTAGCAACATGCAATTAACTTGTTACTCATATTTTGAATATTATGTTCTATTGTGCTTGGGTGTTGTTTACCTATTTATGCAATTTATGGGTCATCATACCTTGCTACTCTTGATGGAATTATTGTATGGATTTTATTCAAACTTGGGGTTTTATGTTTATTTCCTTCTAGTAACATACCATTCACCTACTATGTGTATATTGAATAAATTATTCTACTAAGTTTTGGCTATATTAAACCTGTACATACATGTTTGGGGTCACCATTCCCTGATAACCTTTACCTAAATGTTATATGGGTTTTGATTTCAATGGGGGTTTATAAAATGAATTGGGTGTTTTAATTTTTGAATTAAATGGGTTATATTCATACCTGGGTTCTACTATATTGGTTTAATGATTATGTTTAAATACAATAAATGGTTTTATATATATTTAATTAGTATGTTTTTCCTCATAAAAATATATATTTTTTCCTTGGAAGGTTCTCTTGTGTGTCTTATAAACTCATCATAGTTGCATAAGGGTTATGGGGTGAGGCCCTGATGGATTTTGTTAACCTATAACACAACATTGAATTTTTACTTAATCATTTACTAAGGTATGTTATTTTCATTAAATTATTTAAACCTTGATATTAGATTTAGGGATCATTGTGAGGTCATGGGACCTCATGATGATCCCATGAAATTGTTATATCAATTTTTATTGACTTTTAAATTGATTTACAAACTTTGAAATATTTCTTGAAATCATTAATTATTATTTCATGAAATAATGGTATTGTTAGAAGTCAAGGTTAATATACATTGACTTGATATGTGTTGACTATTATGAATTATCGAGTTTATTGTTAACTATTGCATTGTGTTGGGTATACTTTACTTTGGGTTATATTATCAGTTATTATCATATCAAATATTATTTAAACTCTATTGTTATTGAAATGATACTTAATTGAATAGATGTAAATAACTAAGTTCTAGCTATGGATTTATCTACATGAAATGCAAATTGGTAGCTGTGATATCCAAAGGTTAAGCATATGCTTGGAGGATTTCCAATCATGACAATAGTGATTTTAATGGATTTGGAGTTAATTCATATATCCATTCATATGACTTTAGAGCCAACCTATAATGGATTATACCCACTTCCAAGTTGTAGTTATTCCATTTACCTAGTTATTTTTATCTTGTATTTATATAACATACTTATTGGTCACTTGCTTTTTTTATACTTCTATTATTGTGTTCAATCATCCAATGGCTTGGGAACCCTGACTTACTCTAAATACCTTCCTAACCCTATTTTTAAAACCTGCCATATAGATAATGAATGGGGTGATAAGGGATAATGATGGTTGGGATCATAGGGGTGATTTGAAGGGCTTGTTGTCATGATTATATGTTGCTCACACTCCTAGATGATCTCATCGACAAGTGTGACAAATTTGATAACATTTTGTTATAAGTTATTTATATGTTTCTTTATTGTCAATATTATTAATGTTTTCATGTGGTTTGTATAATGATGGTATTTGTAAAATAATTACATTATTGATATATATTTAGTTTTATATTATAGTCATTATATGCTAGTCATTGTCTTTTGATAATGTTTTATGTTGTAAGTGGAGAAAAAAGGTTTCTTATTGTTGGACATATGGTAAGAAGCTGAGAGTCCTCTTATATCTTCTAAATTTAATAATTGTTATGATCTCCTAGTTTCTACCTATCATATTTAGTTGATAATGATTATTATGTTATACATATAGTACATTGCATTGCTAATATTGACTGTGTTAGTAAAATTTGTAGTAGATCCTATTTATGATTAGAGTAGTATTTAGCCTCTTATGTAGTTTTATATATTGGTTGTATAGCCTCTTATCATGAGAATTATATTATTAAAAAATTTAAGACCTACCTGTGTATATATCTTACTTGTCATATGATGCTTTAATGTGCATAAGTATGTTGGTCCAGTTTGTTAAAGGTGCAAGAAGCTTATTTTGGAAAATGTTAGTCATTGAAGGATGTATCTAACATACTCTCTTTTAGTATACACTTATGTATTTATTTTACACGTTGATGAGATTCCTTTTATATGTTCTAAATTGAATCATTTTTGTGATCTCCTAGTTTCTACTTTGGATATTTAGTTGATAATGATTATTGTGCTATACATATAGTACATTACATTGCTAATATTTATTATGTTAATAAATTTTTTGGCTGATCTTATTCATGATTATATTAGTATTTAGTCTCTTATTTAGTTTTATATATTATTTTTATAGCCTCTTGGCATGAGCATTATATTTTTAACAAAGTTAAGACTTACCTATGCATATAGTTTACTTATCATATGATGCTTTAATGTGCATAAATATGTTAGTCTAGATTGTTAAAGGTGAAAGAAGTTTATTTTGGAAAAGTATAATTGTTGAAGGATGCATCTAACTTAATTTATTTTATCATACACTTATGTATTTCTCTTACATGTTGATTAATTATTTATGTAGCATGATTTTATATAGAAACCTTATTTCTAATTTTGATTTCTATTTGCATATGAAATAATAGAAACAAGGTACAACTAACTTATATTTGTTCTTATATGAGATAAGCATTGTAATAAGAATAATATATGGAACCTTCATTTCAATCCATAGTCCTTGTACAACTATGTATCAGGTATGTAACTTTATTGGTAAACAATATATTATTGATTGATTACATTTTCCTAGTTTTCATTCTTTATTACCTTTCTATAATTAAATAAAATTTTGAATTTATATCTAAACCAAGGGATACCTAGTAATTTTCATAAGTTATAATAATTCTTAGAATATATTACCCAACCTGTAGGGTGATGGGTTGATTATTGGAAATATTATAATCATAATTGACTTGAGTTACTAAATAAATTATGTTAGTATTTTATCCTATTTTTATTAATGATTAATGTGGATAAGGTTTCTTTGAGTTACACTTGACTTATTTATATTGGCTGGAAATGAATATAAATTGTTGTATTATGTTACCTAAAAGCATGCATAACCATATTTATGTTTTTATAAATACTTGTATGGAATTATATTGGATTTCACTTATTCAGTGAATGCTTAGAAATTCTTATTTGAGTGTGATACTTGTCGATAACATGAATACTATGTACTCAAATTATGTGAGAGGTTTTTTTATTATCATGTTATTTCCTTACTTGTTCATGTTGTAATTCATATAAGTACATTTATTTCTTATTATTGATTTTACCTAGAAGTTGGCCTATCATTTGAACACAACTCTTATTTTAGGAAATGACATGAAACAAGTTGCTTAAGGTTATTGATAATTTTTATAAACATATGTATGGAAGGAAATTAACTTAATGATATAATATTGACTGCATTTTTTGGCCCATGGTTAGAAATTACAAGGAAATAAGTGAGTTAATAAGGTTTGAATATTTATCCTACTTTAGAATGGATTTGTTAAATAATTAATGATAAGAAGGTATATGCTTAACTGAAATACACTTTCTATTTATATTAACTACTTCTTTTTGTCAATTATATATGCATTGAATATTTATCAATATGATCTATTTGCATATATCCAACTACAGGTTGCCTAATATATCCTATCTAATAAATATGGAGTTGATCATAAGTTGTATCATTTCTTATTATTCAAATAGCGATATTCATGTTTAATAAATTGAACAATATTAAATTATATAGGTATGGAAATATCATAATCTCTATGGCCTTAAGGAGTAACCCTTATCATTTTTATTCAATTTATTAATGGGTGATGTGTGAGATTTAAATAAACTAGGCAATGGTGAAATGACCTTGAGCAAAAGATAAAGATAATAACATCAGCTGGTAGCATTGAGCAGTTGCCTATGATACTTTAGCTTCCACTCTTTTTCATGATTTTACTCTCTTATAGGTGGTAATCAATTCTATTGTGTGCTTATGGAATCTTGTATAAATTTGCATGTGTTTTAATCAACTTGTTAGTTTCTAATTTTACAATTAGCATTTTTGACATTATACCTTTTTTCTAATTCTATAAACCTATTGTAACCAAATAATAACTTAGGGTGTGTAGAGTTGTATTTTCTTAGTTGGGTCACGAAGTAACCATTTAACCATACTTGAGCAGAACTTGAACCTACTGAGGGGAGTGAGATACCTATCAAGGGTTAATGACATATAAATGGTCCTATTTTTAAGAATAAGAGCTGAATATGGTGATTGAGAATTATCCTTTTACTTATAAAACAATACACCCCAAACCCCATAGTTCATCTTGTAGGCAACCTGCTTCCCCATAACATATTTTGTAAGTAATTATCCCTAGCTAATTCTCAAAACACCTCCTTCAGTTATGGTTACACTAATTGAGCATCACTTGTTTTAGAAAGTGAGGTATTAGGTCTAACACCTAGTCCCAAACATACTCTAATAATGCAATTCTAAAAAAAGAATTGAAATTGTTTCATCTGGTATCCAAATAGTGTTATACTTTAGGGAAATTTGGAAATAAACATTTTTAAGTCTAAATTATGTTGAGTTATTATTTTATAACTTCTCAAGATGGTTAGGATGAGGTTGAGTGGTGGCAACATCCATAACAAATGGTACAATGTCAATCTAGTTAGATATAAAGATAGAGGATGACGTATGGGTCATGGTACTAGTAGCCTTGTTTAGAATCAAGATGAAATACCCATAAATAATGATGATATAAAAAATAAGGTTTTGAATACTAATGCAATCAGTGGAAACCCAATTGACAAGCATGAGGAAATCATTAGTGTAATCTTGATAGACTTAAATACATTATAAGGTAAGATTGGTAATAAAGAGCAAAGGTTGAATAACCTTAAAGGTATATCATATAAAGAGGTACCCAAATTTAAAATAAGCTAGGTAGAATGATCAATAATCCAAAATATGTCTTTGACCATGGTTGACCTAATCATTAAAACACTGAATAAAATTTTACCACCCAGCTTTTCTAGTGAGGAATCTGCTGATACAACTGATGCATGGTTGGTTCACTTATAGAAATAATTTAACCTATATAGCATGGCATAAAATGTGAAAGTAAGGGTGGGAACTTATCATCTAGTTAGACCTACAACCTTTTGTTATAATCACCTCTATGATATAGAGGGATACCAACCAATGGATTTATCTTGGACAATCTTTGAAACACATTTTTGAAAAAGGTATTAGAATTCTTACTATAAAGACCAAAAAATATCTAATTTTTGGTTGCTAAAATAGAAAAAATTGATTTTTGTTCAATATTAAAATAATTTTTTAAATATATTACATCATATAAATTGCATGCATGATGACAAAAAAAAATCACCAAATTTAATCTTGGGCTTAAAGAGATATTGATGCATGATTTCAGTAAGACAAACTCGATGACCTTGGTAGCTACCATTGAATCAGCTTAGTGGACTAAAAATAAAGAGAAGTCTCACTAGAAGGTGAGGTAGGAATACAAATTAAATATGCTACAATATAAGATCAAAAATATCTCTCTTGTGTCTAAGAACTTCAGAAAATCAAACCAAAATCATAGATTTTATTTGAATAATAAGAATTTTAACATGTTTTCCATCCAAACTAGAAATTTTAAGTCACATAGTTCATCTAAATTAGATTATTTTAAGAAACAACAACCCCAAAACAATTAGTGTGGACTAGCCATGGATACAAATACTATTACAGTAGCTCCATCTATGGCTATTGTATATTGAGAATGTGGTGATAACCACTAAAAAAGGATTGACCCAAGCTAAAATTGGACCAATCAACCAACCACAAATTTTACATAATTGTAGACAATCATAATTCTGATCTACAAACTACCCTAATAGAAACTATTCATTAATTCATAGTTACGATTAATTCATTTCTTATATCTATTTGAATTGACTCAGGTGTAATTGACAGTTTCACATATTTTAATATTGAAAAAGAATCTAAGATTAAACTTGTAATGATAAGAGAAGGTTTGGAGGTTGAGTTCAATACTAAAAAAATGGTACCTATTCTTGAATGCTTGTAAAAATCTAAAATTAATCTTGGTGTCTTCAAAACCAAGGTAAATTGGTTTCTAACACTTTTGGGGTCATATGATCTCATTCTTAGAATGGATTGGTTATAAGTGCACCAAGCCATACCTAATTGCATTGGTAAAAGATTGCAGTTCATCAATGATCTTGGGAGGCTTATATAAATACAAACCATTCATAGGCCTAAAAAGTGAAATACACTTTTAGCCTTGTCATTGAAAGGGCTGCTAGAAATGGTTGCAAGCTTTATGTAGTCTACCTGCAAGAATTACTTAAAGACAAGGAGCTAGTTCATACAAATTTTGCTATCATGAACAGATTTATGGATGTTATTTCCAAAATGTTTCCTAGATTTCCACCTAAGTATTGATTTGTATTTAAAAGTGATATTATGTTAAGATTTATCCTTGCATCTAACTCTCCCTATCGTATAAATGTGGTTGACATGGAGGAATTAAAGGTATAGTTGTAAGAAATTTTGAACAATGGATGCATCCAACCAAGTGTGTCTCCTTAGGGTTATCCATTTGTATTTATCAAAAATAAAGATGAAAATTAGAGGTTATACATTGATTATCACCTACTTAATAAGGTAATAATAAAAAAATGATATACCTTACCCAGGATAGATGATTTATTTAATCAAATTAAGTGTGCAATAGTCTTCTCAAAGATTTATTTAAGATAAAATTACTATTAGTTAAGGATAAAATAATAAGACATTCATAAAATAGCCTTTCAAACTCAGTATGGACATTACAAGTTCATGGTTCTTCTATTTGGGTAAACTAATGCTCCAACAATATTTATGAACCTTATGAACAATGTGTTTCAAGACTTTGTGGATAAATTTTAGATGTTTTTCCTTGATGATATTCTTGTTTACACTGAGAATGAATTTGGACATGATCAACATGTTCTTCTAGTTTTACACAGACTAAGACAGCATAATTTTTATGGAAAACACTCTAAATATGCTTGTTATTAATCTAAAATTCACTATTTGGGCCATATCATTTTATTGTGGGGATATATAAATTACACATCAACCATGATACCATTATTGTAGTGATTGATAAGGATACCAAAGTTGGCTACTTCATTGCTCAAAATATAATGGAAGATGCTTCCATGTTTGTGTAATGCTTCATAAAAGAAATAGTTAGATTGCATGACATAGCTGAAGTAATTATATAAAATGAAGATAAGATGTTTACATCAAATTTATTTCAAACTTTGACAATAGCATTTGGAACTAGATTGAATTTTAGTTCTTCCTACAATCCAAAAATGGATATTCAAATAGAAAGACTCAATCAAGTGGTTGAGGATAGGCTATGAATGTATGTCATGGACCAATAAATGATATGGTAAGATTATCTCCATTTAGTTAAATTTAATTATAATAACTCCTATCATTATACAATAAAAATGACACATTTTAAACCTTTGTATTGGCAAAAATTTAGAACCCCACTTAGCTGGGATAATTTGGAAAAAAAGGGTTATTATTGGCCTTGATATATTACTAGAATATCATAAACAAAGGGAATTAATACTCTAAAATATTAAAGTTGCATCCAATTGGAAAATGAGTTATGTTGATTAGAAGAGAACTCCATGAAAATTTAACTTGGATGATAAAGTTTATCTTATTGTTAGAATATAGAAAATTTTGATAAAATTTGGAAAACCTTCCAAGTTATCTCCAAGTTTTGTCAGGCCCTTTGACATTGTTGAGAAGATTAGTCCTATTACCTATCGATTGGCTCTTCCTCCTTCTCTATCAAGGATTTATTGATGTATTTCATGTTGTTTTATTAATAAAATACATACTTGATCCTTCTCATGTCTTGGATTTAAAACACCTATAGGTCACAAAAGAGGAAAGGATGTAACTAGAACCAGTGAGAATCCTAGACCATGATAATGCTAATATGTAAAATAGGGACATAAAACAAATTTTGGCTTAATGGGACCTATTGAGAGAAAGAAGCACTATTTAGGAAGATACACATTTTTTTAGGTAACATTATCCCTGATTGTTTGAAATTTTTTTGGGATTGGTCCCTTTTAAGGGGGAAAATATGTTACAACCCCACCTTTTGATACTTTAAATCAATACTTAAAAATTATTATCACATGTATAGTTGAATTATGCGTTACTTTTATCTCGCTAGTATAGTGCTAGTATATTTGGTTATGATGACATTTTGACTACAAGTTGATGGACATGTATGTTTTAATTTGATACAATAGATGATATATGAGCTAGTTTATGTAACTAATTTTTTGGTAGATTTGGTGCCTTAGGAGGTAATTGATGGCTTGGAGGGATGATTTTCTATCCTTTGCATTGAATGCTAAATTAAATGGTAGTATGGAGGAGATAAATGGAAAGGAAAAACATAGATGATAGTGGTTGAGAGGAGAGGGGTGGGAAGAAGAGAGGAGGAGAATGGAGAAAAATACATATAGGGGTTTTTCTTATGTTTTTTTTTCTTGATGGTCTTCTAAACTATATAGAGATAAAATAAGGTTTTTCTTGGTTCGTGTGTGCTCACATAGTGAGGAAAAGAAGAACACAGAGGGTTTTCTTGGGCTCTCAGTTCCTGTTGTTTGTGCAGACCCATGAAAGGACTTGTTTCTCTTACATTGGCTTGGATTTTTCTACTTGAGATCTATGGGTAAGTCAATGAATGAACCTTTACTGCTAGGTTTTCCTTGAAAATTATATTATGAATATTATAATTTGTAGCTATATAAATTTAAAGTGTGTTACAGGCCTAACTAGAAGTTGTGAAACTTCAGGTTGAGCCTCTAATGCTTGCTTCCACCATTTTTCTCTCTCTAAGATTTTTTCTCTATTGCTTGAATTCTATGTCTGTGTGGAATGTGGAATCTTGCTATAGTTGAATAAAGTGGGTTATTGGAAAATATATATGTATGTATTGGGGTCTAATTGTTTTCCCTCCTTCTGGTAACATGCAATTGACTTGTGCATATTTTGAATGTTATGTTATATTATGCTTGGGTGTTGTTAACCTATGTATGCAATTTATGGTTCATTGTATCCTACTACTCTTGATGGAATTATTGTATGTATTTCATTCAAATTTGGGGGTTTGATATTTCATTCCTTTTGAAAACATGCCATTTACATATTGTGTGTATTTTGAATACATTATTCTGCTAAGTTTTGGATTTATTAAAACTATGCATACATGTATGGGGTCATCATAGCCTGCTAATACTTACTTGAATGTTATATGGGTTGTAATTTAAATGAGGGTTTTTAAAATGATTTGAGTGTTTTATTGTTTGAATTAAATGGGTTTTATTCATACTTGGGTTATTCTATATTGGTTTAATGACTACATTTGAATGTTGGAAATCTTTTTATATATATTTAATCAATATGTTTTTCCTCATATAAATATATATTTTTTCTTTGGAAGGTTCTCTTGTGTGTCTTGTAAAATCATAATAGCTATGTAAGGGTTATGGGATGAATCCATAACAATTTTTTTTATCCTATAGTATGGCATTGAATTTTTACTTAATCATTTACATAGGTTTATTATATTTATTAAGTCATTTAAACCTTGATTTTAGATTCAGGGATCATTATGAGGTCGTAGGACCTCATGATGATCTGATTAAATTGTTATATCTATTTTCCTTGACTTTTAAATTGATTTAAAGACTTAAAATTATTTATTGAAATCCTTATTATTTTTATAAATAATGGTATTGATGGAAGTCAAGGTTGATATCCTTTGACTTGATATGTGTTGACTATTATGAATTGTTGGGTTTATTATTGACTATTACATTATGCTGGGTATACTTTGCTTTGGGTTATATTGTCAATTATTATCATATCAAATATTGCCTAACTCTATTATTATTGAAATGATAGTCCCTTTACTATACTAAAATAGCTAAGTTATAACTATGGACTTATTTGCATGAAATGTTGATTGGTAGTCGAGATGTCTAAAGGATAAGAATATACTTGGAAGATTTCTAATCTTGACAATATCAATTGTTATAGACTTGGACTTAGTTCATAAATCTATTTATTTAATTTTCAAACCTACCTATAATGTATTATTCCCACTTCTAACTCATAGTGATGCCATTTACTTCATTATTTTTGACTTGTATTTGGATGACATACTTGTTAGTCACTTGTCTATTTTATACTTTTATTATTGTGTTGAGTCATCCAATGGCTTGATAAATATAACTTTATTTGAATCCCTTCCTAACCTAAATAAAAAAACTTTCCATCCATTTGATAGATGGGGTGGTAATGGCCATCAATGGTTGGGCTCATAGGGTTAGTTAGGAGGGCTTGTTATCATGATTATATGTTGATCACATTCTTAGATTATCTCATTGATAGACGTTACAAATTAGGAAATATTTTGATATAAGTTATTTATATTTTCTTAGTCTTATATTTTAAAACAATTACATTATTGATATTGATTTAATTATATAATGTAGTCATTATATGCTAATCTCTACTTTTTGATAATGGTTGATGTCATAAGTAGAGAAAAAAGGTTTTATAATGTTAGACATATGATAAGAAGCTAAGATTCATTTTATATCTTATAAATTGAAACATTATTATGATCTTCTAGTTTCTACTTTAGATATTTAGTTGATAATGATTGTTGTGTTATACATCTAGTACATTATGTTGCTAATATTTATTGTATTAGTGAAATCTATAGTTGATCTTATTCATGATTAGAGTAGTATTTAGTCTCGTATGTATTTTTATATATATTTTTTAAAAGTCTCTTGGCATGATAATTATATTTTTAATAGAGTTAAGACTTACCTATGAATATATCTTACTTGATATATGATGCTTTAATGTGCATAAGTATGTTGGTCCTGATTGTCAATGGTACAAGAAGTTTATTTTGAAAAATGATAGTCATTGAAGGATGTATCTAAAATACTCTATTTTAGCATACACTTATGTATTTCTCTAACACATTGATTAATTATTGAGGAATAATGAGTTTAGATAGAAACATTCTTTCTACTTTTGATTTTTGTTTGCATATGAAATAATATAAACAAGGTACAACTAACTTATTCTTGCTCTAATATGAGAGAAGAATTATAAGAAGCATTATATATGAAACGATCATTTCATCCCTTAGTCCTTATACAACTATATATGAGGTACATACCTTTATTGGTAAACCATATATTGTTAGTAGATTACATTTTTTTAGTTTTCATTCTTTATTACCTTGCTAGAATTAAATAGAAAATTGAATTTATATCTAAATTAAGGGTTGCCTATTACTTGTAATAAGTTATAATAATTTTTGGAATGAGTTACCCAACATGTATGGTGATGGGTATATTATTGTAAATATTATAATGAAATATATTAATCATAATTGCCTTGAGTTACTAAATAAATTTTGTTCATATTTTATCCTCTTGTGATTAATGATTAAAGTAGAGAAGGTTGCTTTACTTAGTTTCACTTGACTCATTTATATTGGCTAGAAATGAATATAAACTATTGTATTATGTTACTTGAAAGCATGCAAAACCATATTTATATTTTTATATATACTTGTAAAAAATTGTAGTGAACTTCACTTATTCAATAAATGGCTAGAAATTCTTAGTTGAGTGTCATACTTGTTGATAACATGAATGTTATGTACTCAACTTATGTGAGAATTTTTGTTATGATCATGTTATTTTATTACTTGATGTTGTAAATCATATAATTATGTCTATTTCTTATGATTGATGTTACCTAAAAGTTGGCTTATCATTGAAACACAATTAAAGTTTTAGAAAATTACATGAAACTATTTGCTTAAGGTTCTTGATAATTTTAATGAACATATGTATGGCTGGAAATTAATTGAATGATATAATATTGAATGCATTTGTTGGTATATGGATGAAAATTACATGGAAATAAGTGATTTAATATGGGCTAAATATTTTTCCTAACTTAGATATAATGGAATTGTTGAATAATTAATGAATAAAATGTATATTCTTGGTTAAACTACACTTTTTGTTTATGTTAACTCCTTATTCTTGTCAATTATATACACATTAACTATTTTTCAATATGATCTATTTGCATAAATCTAACTATGAGATCCCCATTATATCATATATGATTAACATGTATTTGATTGTAATTCATATCATTACTCATTAATTTATATAGCAACATTCATGTTTAATAAATTTAACATTATGAAATCATATATGTATATAACTATCATAGTATCTATGGTCTTAGAGAGTAAGTCTAATAAGTTTTGTTTCAATTTATTAATGGGTGGCGTATGATGTTTAAATGAACTAGGCAATGGTGTAATGACCTTGATCCAAAGATGAAGTCAATAACCTCAATTAGTAGCACCGAATAGCTGCTATGATACTTTAGCTTCCACTCTTTTCTATGATTGTACTCTTTTATAGATGGTAATTAATTATTTTGTGTGTTTATGGAATATTGTATAAATATGCATGTGTTATAATCAACTTGTTGGCTACTAATTTTATAATATTAATCTTAAATATTATACCTAATATTCATAATAACATCAGACCTTTGTTCTCATTTCATAAATCTATTGTAACCAAACTGCAACATAGGGTGTTTAAAGTTGTATTTTCTCGGTGGGGTCAAAAAGTAACCATTTAACCATCCTCAATGGGAACCAAAAATTAATGAGGGTAATGAGATACCTATCAAGGGTTAAGGACATATAAATAGTCCTATGAGTAAGAACAAGTGTTGCATATGGTGCTTGGGACTTATCTAGGTAATTGTACACTGATATGCCTAGAATCCCATAGTTTATCATTTAGGCAACCTACTTTTCCATAACATTATTTGTAAGTAATTACACCTATTTAATTATATTAGATCACCTCCTTTAGTTATATTTATGCGTATATAAGTACGCTAAATGAGAATCACTTGTTTCAATAAGTAAGGTATTGGGTCCAACACACAATCCCAAACATAATATGATAATGCAATTCTAAAAAAATATTATGGTTGTTTCATTCTTCTAAGATGATAAGATATATCTTCTTCTTAAGTGTTGAGAAAGAAAGATTTTAATTTATATTTATGCCTAAAAAAAATAAAGGGAATGATGTTTGTAAACTATATTCATATAGGTATGTATAAATTTGATCAACCAATGTAATAAAATTTTAGAACTTTAATTTTAGGTGAAATAGTTATTTAAGGAATTAATATTATATATTGATTTTTATTAATAATTATTGCACATAAAAAGAATGATGTTTCTAAATTCTAAAATATATTTCAAGTAAGTATAAATTTGAGCAATCAATCTAATATAATTTTAGAACTTTAATTTTAAGTGAAATATTTTCTCAATGAATCTATATTATGTATTGATTTTTTAGAATAATTGTACCACATAAAATTGAAGTTTCAATATAGGAATATCACAAAGAATGAAGAAAAATAAAATAATATATATTATTGAGAGAGTTTTTTCACAATCCATAGCAATAAGGAGTGATCTCTACAAATTATTTAAATTTTACTAAACAATTATTTCTAAACTATATTTAAATGATTAATTGATTTAATACTTCAAATAAAAAATTTAGTTCACCCTAAATGCTTTATATAATCAGGGAATCTATTAGTATTCAATTAAAATTTTACTATAAATCCTAAATCACAAATACAGTTATATATTCCTTAATTTTAACCTATGGCATGTTAAGTTCATAGTCTTATCACATGCTTCTAATACATTCCATTATTATTCTACAGGTCCATAGACTTATATTAAGATTTTAATATGGTCTTCCATTTAATAACATTTTATCAAATCACATGTACATAAATAAATTATCGAATAAACTTCATTAGTCATTAAGCCCTATTACAACCCAAATGTAAAATGATTTCATGAATATGAATTTTTGAGGGTAAATGGCATCAATCATGATAAATAATGATGTAACAGGAATAATTTGTTAATATAGTGCTTACCCTAGGAAATAAATTAGGGTATCCTTATGTTCCTCATAGTTGAATTTAAAAACATGCTTGTATTTATATTTTTGTCTCTCCATAATACATAAACATAATAGATAACATAAAAAATGGATGACATTATGTTTGATCTAACCTCATACATTTTATTCAGTGAGATCTATAAAAACATCTTAGAATTAAACACATAAAAAACTATTTAATATTTTTATAGAAAAAAAGAAGAAATGAATGAATGAATATCATTTAGGAATCCTAAATATAGAATTATGTGTAATAAATAACCAAGAAAGTGAGTGAATGGATGACATTTGTCAGTTTCATTTTAAAATTTCTCAAACAAATGTCTAAAATTCACATTTCATATTTACCAAGTGTAACCAATGGATGGAAGGTTAATAGTTATGACATGTATCAAATCTAGTAAACATAGGGGAAAACAATAGCCATGACACACTAGAGTACTATGCAAACAATCAGCGGTAACTTATAAAAATTATGTTTGAAAGAGTTATTGGGTCAGTGTTTAAAACAAAAAGAGTTCTAAAAAATCTTAGAAGTATGAAATCCACATTAAACCAATTATTTATTTTTATTTTTTAAAAAACTTATATAGAATATGAATGAAAGTGCATACAATGCCCTTAGTTAGATCAAAATTTAGATCCCTTATCTTCTTTATTAGGTTTTTTACCTATTTTAAATGGAATTGGTGTAGGATTTCAATTCATCATCTTAAATTTTCTTAACACATCCTTGGTAAACATAGATTGAGAAATAAATATACCATTATCTGATTGAACAACTTCAATGCTCAAAAAATATTTCATCCATCCGAAAAGTGTCATTTCAAATTCTTTCTTCATTGTTGATTCAAATATGTCTATAGACAAATTTTTATTAAATGTTAAGTCATCAACATATAAATATAAAATCTAAATCTAACCTTTCTTTCTAATTTTTATGTACAATGTAGACTCGCAACTACTTCTTTTGAATCCATTGCTTGTCAAGTATGATTCAATCCAACTATACCATGATCTTGGTGCTTGTTTGAGCACATAATCAACTTTATTTAATATTTATACCTTGTCTTTATGTCCATTCAACTCATAACTTGGTGGTTGTTCCACATATACTTCTTCTTCTAGAAAACCATTCAAAAAATTTGATTTGACATCCATTTGGTAAACCTTCCAATTGCTTTATTTTGTTGTGGCTAAAACCATTTTGACTATATCAAGTCTTGTAACCGGTGCAAATGTCTCATTTTAATCAATTCCATGTTATTCAGTAAAACCTTTTTCTACTAACATTTCTTTATACTTGTCAACTTCTCCTTCTGCACTGAACTTGGTCTTATACACCCATTTGAATCCTATGTTGTCTTTACCTTCAGTTAGATTTACTAGATCCCATGTTTCATTTCTTTCAATAGAATACATTTCTTCATCCATAGCCTTGATCCAATGACCTTACTTATCTACTTCTTTAAAATATATAGGATCATGAGAGAGTACAATAAAATTTTAATGCAAATCTAAACTTTCTTTTCCTTCACCATAAATTTATTTCAAACTTCTTATTTTCATACCTTTGTACCTTGATCTTAATGAAGAATATGTAAGATATGATTCATCACTTTCTTGGGAATATGGACTCTCATGCACTGATGATTCACTAGGAAAAAAATTCCTTGGTTTTCTTAGCTCTCTTGAATTACCTCCTTGTAGATTTATAGTTGGAGTACCTATTGCTTGTGAACATGGTTATGAACTTGACTGGCCACCTTTCACAACTTGTTATACCAATTCTTCTTCTTCTTTAGGTATTGTTTCTCCAAATGTAATTATTCTTTCAATACTTCCATCCCAAGTTTCTTATTCTTTCAATTCAACATTTCTACTAATGATTACCTTCTTATTAATGGGATTGTACAACATGTAAGATTTTGACTACTCACTATAACTAATAAATACATATTTTTTACCTATATCATTCAACTTTATTATTATATGTTCTAGCACGTTTGCATATGCAACATGTCCAAAAACTCTTAAGTGAGATACATTGTGTTTCCTACCACTCCATTTTTCCTATGGAATTTTGTCTTTAAAACTCTCTATAGGACATATACATACATACATATATATATATATATATATATATATATATATATATATATATATATATATATATATAATAATAATATAATATAAACTGCACATGTAACTATTTTTTCCTAGTATTCATCAGATAAATTTTTCAATTTCAACATGTTCCTATCAATATCCATGATATTTATACTTTTACTCTCTACAATAACATTGTATTATTGTTTGAGTCTTGTAGTAAACTCACTATTTCCATGATACATACAAAAATATAGAAACTCATTTGAAGTGTATTCACCACCTCAAAGTGACCAGAGTGCCTTGATGTATAGAACAAAAATAAAGACAACATAATAAAAACAAATAAGGCTAAGAAACACACCTAACCTAAGGAAAACCAAAAGATAAGATAAACAAAACAACAAGGTAATAGACTACTTGTGTTGACCACTTATTGAAATAAGACAAAAATAAAATAAAGAAACTAAACAAAGATCAAATTATTTCCTCCAGGATCAAATGGAAAACTTGTTTGATCACCATATTACTATGAGGTCTAGTTTTCACATCTTTATTTGAATATAATCAAGCATTGATCACTGTATGATAATTCCCACCTACACTAAGGGAATTTCATGTTCATGGCCTCTTGAGGAAGCAACTAGACTTTCTTGTTATACCCCTAGGTGGATGGGTTGGCTAGATGAGTCAAGCACCAAAAAATACTAATACCACACTTTTCCCCATTGCATGATCAATTTGATTTGTACCTAAATCATGATATGCACCTGATCATGCCTATGAGACTCAAAATAGTTAGCTACCATAGTTTTCTTTACAAGATCTTCATAAATATTCTCTTCGGGTAGAATTGGATTGTCTAAACTAAAAAAAAAAAATCCATTTCTTCCCAAAAAGACATATCTTCATGGTAAATTTAAAAAACATGGATTTCCTTACCATTCTTATGATTTACTTATGAAGCATCATCTTGTTCAATCATTTCCATCTCTCTTATTGAGTCAAAACAAGGCTCTTAATCTAATGTAGCTTAGTCATCTTAATATTCATTAGATAATGGCATCTCATCAACCCACTCAAGCTCTATCCCATTATGTCTTGGTATTTCTAAGACTGAATTACTTTCCCTATGTTCTAAAACATTGGTGGTACCTTCATTTTAAGCCTCAAACCAATTTTATACTCCACCATTCTAGTCTACCATACTAAGTTCTTCAATATCACCCAAAATATCATGATACAACTATTTCCAATGATCATCTAACTCACTTGTAACATTCTCAACCTCCACAATGGACTTATGTAGGTTGTTTCCATGACTATCCTCCATGAGGGATTTTTTTTGTATCTCATCTTCATCAACTTTAAGATCTTTCCATTATGTTTGCTCCACACCATCCAACATTTCTTCATGTTCAAAATATGATATAAATGGATGATCAAGTATAAAAATATGGATTTATTCATCATATGTGATTGAGGTTTCCTCATCAAAGTTTTCTTGAAGTTCATTTATAACTACAACATGATCCAAATCTTAAAGGACTACCACCTCACTAACTAGCCTTGACAAATTTATTCCCACACTTAGATATTCAAAATATTCATTCAGTACAATTGGTTCCTATTCAAAAGAGGAGAGGGTGGGAGGGAAAATCACTTCATTACTTTACTTGATAGTTTCTAAAGTGTTCTTCCATCTCGAAACCTTGGAAGTATCAACCTTAGGCACTAGATTTTCCTTCTTTCATTATTTAATTTCCTTATCAAACTGATATGTACTTTGATGCTCTTAAATGTCTACATCATGGAGGACTGATAAAACACTTAGATAACTTAAAACATCTCCTAAAATAACCTTAACACATATCTCCTCTTCTTGACTCTCTCTCTTTCAAGGGTAGGCATACCATAGTATAATGTTCTAGCCCATGTAAGCTTCTAATTTGAAGTTGTTGTAAACTCTTGAGAAGGAATAATTGGACCTTAAAGGGGATACAAAACATTTGGTAAGCTTCTTATCATGAATCATACCACCATTCTCTCGTCTTGGTTTGGTTTTGGTGAAAGATTATCAATATCAGGATATTGACATGGGGCAGTAGGAGGTGAAGACTCATGAAATTGTTTGCATGATTATTTCTATCTCAAGGCTAATATTTGATTGGAAATTATTTGGCTCATACTCTTTAACTCTTCCAACTCATCAAAAAAATTATGTGTTCCTTGGAAGGGTGGTTGGGGAGGGAAAGAGGGAGACTAGTTTTGGTAAGGAGGCTAACCTTAGAACTGATATGTCATATATGGAGGGTAACAAGGTCCATGAGGCTAATAAGGTGTGTGATTGGTTTACCAAGGGGGTTGATGAGGAGTATCATATGGTTGGTGTGAGCCACCATAATACTAATAGGGTTTAATATATAGTAGGTATGGCTCATCATAAGGTTGACATGGGTCATGGTAGGGATTATAGGAAGGTGAATGATAGAAATTTGCCGCATAGATAGCCATAACTTCTCATAGAACATATGGACAACAACATGAATTATAAACAAATATATTACTTACCTCTATAAATCTCACTTGTTGATATTTCTCAGCCTGAAATCTAACTGCACATCCATTTTTAGGTGTTTGAAACTCTCTGAGATGACTATAAGGCTATAATTAAGTGCTCTAATGGTTGAATCTAGTCCCATTGATAATGAATAAACTATTAAAAACCCACGTTTCACCCTATAAAATATAGTGCTCAATTTTTATTCAAACCTAGACTAACATGGAAATGGCCTAAAGGTTGTGGGTTACTTATAACTAGGCCAAACCTCTAGATTATGGGGCTAGATCCTATAGTACATAATTTATGGCTTAATTCACTAATACCTATTAATATTAGGGTTAAAATGGATATATATTTCATAAATAAAATATACTAAAAGGGGTGGTCATGATCCTATATTGCTTATCCACTCAAATTGAACTCCTAACAACACTAGTAGACAATGCATAAAAATAAATATCTCTAATGGCATATAATCAAAAAAAATTCATATAGAGGTTTGTTTTAATGAATAAAAACCTATGGTGATGATAGGAATCCATGTTTAAAGGCACTTAAAATCATATTTCCATTCCAAACTTGAACCATCAACATCATAACACACTAGATGACTTGGATAAAAAGATTGTTAGCACCTAAGAGAGACTTGGACATGCGAAGGGGAAGATTACACCACTTATGAATATAAAAATAAGTATGTATACACTATATATTGATTATTAATAAGCTATAATATTATATTCATCAGTCTAATAGGTCTACAAGTACAAAACTAAGTAGAGTTTTCTCATACCCAATGAGCGATACAAATCAAGGCCTTAAGTCCTAAATAAATAGCAGAAAGGGAAGAGAAAGTGGGGACAATGACATTTATGAGATAGTATAAATTCTTCAATGACCATTGTACATTCATTACTTTATTTACAAATAGTTACATAGTTATCTTTCAATTCTCTCCATGCATTGATGCTCTTGATGGTCTTTGAATGATCACTTAGGTGTTGAAGTGGGGTACTGGAGGTTGTGGCTAACTTGTTCAACCTCTATTGAATAATTATACACCCTTATTTAGGTTAAATAATTCCTCTTCATATTTTTTAAAACATCAATGAGATATTATTAGGCCATCATAAACATACAACAGTCCGTACTCCTCTTAAACATATTGACCAAATCAAGAAAATACCTCCATTATGACCATTATTATGCACTTTAATAATTTAATTAATCATTTATATGGTGTAATATCTTGTTTTTATTCATTTCATCATACCCTTAACATCAAATTTCATTCCTCTTGGTTGACCAAGTAGGTCTATTAAGCCTATTAGGCTTAATCACCTAATTATTTGCATTTGATGGAGATGAAATCCTTTATGAAACCTTGATAACATTTGTATAATTTATTTTTAGGTCTTAAAATATCTCCCATATCATGACATGAGCCCTTTTGAGTAGCTCACACTTTTAAACTTTCCAAAATAGGTGACTAGGTCACCTTGTCTTTCACACCTGTAGACTGGTTATTTAAAAGAGAGTTATAGATGCATTTCCAGTCATATTTTTTCACATAAAATGACTTGAGGAGACAAAACAATTGCCAAAACTACCTCTTAAATAATTGGCATATTATATAATATTCATACACATTTAAAACTTCATAAAATCTTGAAAAAACCTAGTTTTTAATAAATATATACAATGTCTATATGGAAAAGTAATATGGGTAGGGTCTCCTCTAAGTTTTATTTTTGTTTTAGGTGTTTCTAGGGTCATTCCATTTCAATTGGATGTCAATTCTTCATCATATTTTTAGTCGGGTTTGCATTAGGGTTTAAGGAGGATTTTGGAGGTCCATCATCTTAACCATGGTTCTTAAAGTATGAATCTCCAAACCAAAATTTATATTTATGGATATTCAGTCCATTAAACCCATCAAATTTATTTATAACCTTTATTTCCCATTCAAAAGGTGTGTTAAGATATGAAAATAAGTTGGTAGGCTTATAGTCTTCTACAAGTGGTATGGATATGCTTATAGACTTAACCTTTGTTCATAAGTCTAAACTCCTCAAAACAAATATCTCTATCATGGATATTAATTATGTTGGGGTTATTAACTCCTACTAAGATCATTTTCCCAATTCATTTTTTGGTGGTAGATCTAAGCTTTTGAACAACTAACTTGAATTAACTGTTAAGGGATGTGTGGGTTGAGTTAGTTCTTGAAACTCATATGGAATTATTATTGAATTATCCTACATAAAATAACCTTTTAATACCTATACCATTAACACACATCTTCATGATGTAAAAATTTATTAGGAGGGTCTGGTCATAGTTCTATGGTGGTGTGGTCTTTTAGGCATAAAATAGGCTTTTAAGCCTAATTAGCCTTGACTATGTTTTAGGAGTTTGAGTGACTTGTGGTGAGTTGGAGTGATTAAAAATCATCATAATATAACCACATCACCTTTTTATATCCAATGAAACTACCTTTAAAAAATCAAAATTTAACTATGCTCCTCTTGTTGAAGTGACTGGTTGTAGCTCACTATCTAGACTTGCTTGATAGCTAGTGTATAAAATTGAGTGGTTTCTCCACTTATTCATTATTAGTTTAGATCGAGAATAATTTAAAATTTATACATTATCTATAAAATTACTTAGGATAAGGTTATCCATCACTTCAACCTTTACCTACTCTTGATTCCTATACCATAGGGTTTATACACAGTCGAGTATGTGAAACTTATGGGGTCTTTTCCTCAATTATAAATGGAAAAAACATTCATTCTGGATTGAGGATTTTAATAAAAAAATTAGGACATTCATTTCCATCTTTATATTTCACTCTCTTATGTAGGATCCGCTTTTCCCTTACATTCAAAAATGACTCTACCTGTATAGGCCTATGTGCATCAATTTTAGGCCTAACTAGGTTATTAACCTTTCTTTAGCTGAGTTTTTAACTATTACCAATTTAAAAACCTTGATCCACCTTTTTACCTTATAATTATGTGTCCTCAACCTTCAACCAATCTTAAAGCAAGCATAAGTACTAAAAATTACATGGATATACCTATGAGGCCCTTCTAGGCCTAAAAGGACTAAAAAGGCCTAAATATCTTTTGTCCTTAAAAAAGAATGTAGTATATCAATAAGTCACTAAGTTTTATTTATATAAAAAGGTACATTAATTCAAATAATTCTTTACTTTATTGTAGGGTTAGACTTAGCTCTTCTTCTCTTTGACCTTGATTGCTAGGCTATAGATCACTTATTAGGCCTATTTAATATGTCAAGACCTTTTGATGTTTCAAGAACTAACTTACATAATGAATTTGGAGACCTTATATTCATACCTTTTAGAAATATTATATCTTCTTTCTACCCTTTAAACATGCAAAATACCTTCATATAAAAGTTATAGGCCTGTTACGATCTGTTTTATCTCTAAAAAGTATTATAGATCATTAGGTCTTCTTTAACCTACATCAAAAAAATAAGAATATTCCCTAAAGGTTAAGAACCCTCAAATATAATTCATAACCTTATTATCTCTGAACCTTATCTTCTATATGGGGTCTTTGACCTATCTATTCATGTGAATTTATCTATAAGAGATAGATAGGGTCTTGACTATGTTGGTGGTGAGGATGACTTCTTGTCCTTTATGCCCTAAGGTCCTCTTTATCATGAGACCTTTGATACATTTATTTTACCTCATTTTTTATCTTTATAACTCCTTAGGCCTTATAATTTTCCCCTGCATCGTAAATGAACTATGACCACTGTACTTGTTTAACCTACCTTTAAAGAACTACAATGACTATGAGAGGCTCATCCTACATAATGGCTGAAGATGAAGATTTGATTTTCATTAAAATTTGTTTCTCATATCCACACTTATTTTATTGGATCTTGTGAATCTTATTGATATCTCTCAATTCTCAACTCTATTTTCTTCAATCTCTTATGTATTTAACTAGGTTTCTAAAGGTATTGAAGATTTATTTACTATGTTATCTAGAATTTGAGGTTCAGTCATCCTCACATAGTATTTATCATAACATTTTTAGGGTTACCTGTGTGTGTGTGTGTGTTTGTGTGTGTGTGTGTGTGTGTGTGTGTGTGTGTGTGTGTGTGTGTGTGTGTGTGTGTGTGTGTGTGTGTGTGTGTGTGTGTGTGTGTTAGGTCTTATCCTTTTCACACAAATATTCAATACACTAAAAAAACCATGGATATCAGGTGAATAACTTTATCCTCTTGTATATATATGACAACTTTTAATATGATCACACAATCTTTATGCAAGATTCATACCTCTATATTTTGCCTGCTTACTGTGTGTTTGATCAAAACCATGGATCAAAATATTTATATGGAGGTTTTGAATCATAAGGTAAGTTATGGAATATTTCATAAGCTCAATATCATGTGTGAAATTTATAAAATCTTCACCATTATACCTTCAACCATTGGGAACCCTAAGGCACTGAGAAACCATAGCTATCATCCTGAAAACTATTTCCAATGAGTATTTTTTATCTCCCTTGGATCACATGTGTGAGAAAAGGATAAATAATTTTATGTGAATATATTTTATACTCTTTAAAATATCTCATAACTTCCATTTTTATATCACTATGCTTAGTAAAGGAGAAAATATGGAAAATTGGTAGACTACATGAATGAAGAATGCATTGTGAGTACCCTACATTGCTAATGATTATTAATCAATATAATAAAATTAATACGAAGACAAATTAAATACATTATAAGGTTAAGATACCCCCTTACTCTTCCCAAGAGATTAAATACCCACTTTCACTCTCCAATACATACTATCTATAAAGTTGGAAGTTTTATTGGGCTACAAAGGAACTCGATTAAAGAGAGAGATCAGTTTTGGACCTGTATTGACTATTCATGCTATGAAAATTTACCAAGAAACATGAAATAATCCCTCTTATAACCTCTGATCTTCCTCTATATGGAACAATTCATATAAGTCTGAATGTCTACAAAAACACATGAAAATAACTATTTTTCTACATTTTCTCCATTTTTCAAGCTTTAAATAATCATTGAATAATTAAAAGAGAGGGAAAATGAGTTAAATAACCTTTTAAAATAGTATACATGGTATGGGAAAGTGGGAGAGGCAAATTTTTGGCATGTGTGGGGTCCACTTGGCTAGTGGTTAGGTGTGTACAAGTTTTAAAAGGGACCTTCAAGGATATGAAATGCATAGTGGTGGCACTATGATTAATGTGAGAACTTATCAAGACCATTATAATTAAATATACATAAAATCACTCCCCATTTAAAAATTATTATAAATTATAGAGTCTTATATGATGTGACTAATGACTTAAGGGGTGTTTATGATAACTTAAAACTACTTGAATGATCGAACTATGAATAATGACATTAAAAGACCATTAGACCTTTATTTCATGACTTTTAACAAGGTTTAAACACCATTCACATTTCTTAGGAAGAATATCTCACAAGGAATGGCTTGAAAAAGGCCCATATACCATGCGGACCGATAACCTCAAACTTGTCAAGTTATCTTAATTTTATCAAAATACCATTTATATCATCAAACAGGGCTAAAACCACTCATTAGATCTTAAAATACATCTTGAAACTATCTTCTCTCATTCCAAGATCATTATGACCATTGTCACCTCTCCAAAAATACTTGAACTATCTATTACACAATGGATTCACAAGCATGTTTTATAACACATAAGGATAATTCTAACAGTGCTAACAAGGCTCAAAATAGGATCAACAATAACATGACCATGCAGGAGATCATCGTGAATAGGATTGGGTGATTTCAATGAAATTTTTTAAGTTATATGGGTTTTCATTTGACCTTGGGAGGCCAAATTGCCAAAATTTGATTATATACAAGGTGGTGGAGGAGGTCAATGGATGAAATCTAACCATGGTGGAATGATATATAAGGGTGTAGGATTTTTTAAAGATTTTAAAATTATTAGATAATCATAGAGAATGATTAGTTATGGGTTATATGAAAATTAGAGAGTTATATATTCTATAAGATGTAATTAATGGAGATTAAAAGGTCTTTAGGAAGAGGATTTGTAGGAATCATAGTGGAGGTAGTTTAAAGTAGGTGAGGGATAAATTTTAAGTTATGAAATATTGTGAGGATTTGGTTAGGGATTAAATATATTGATAATAGGATGATTAATTAATATGTGATGAGGGGTAATGTTGATATGATGGATGAATAAATAGGACATGTGATTAATATTAGGATAATTAGGGATTAATATGTAAAAGTGGTAAATGGATAAAATTAACATATGATGAAGACAATAAAAAATCAACAACAAAGTGGTAGATTTTAAGTGAATAAATTTTCCCCCTCTTTTAAAGGGAATTATGAATAGAAGAAGTAATATTATTTCAAATATGTAAAAGGATGTATGGGTTGGTAATATATGACTAGTGATGCCCCATCCATGTTTCATACTAAGAGGTATGAAATGAATGGTCACTCAAATTAAAATAAGGGGTGGGATGCATGGATATAAGAGAGGGGTTGGGATGGATGAAAGATATTAGATAGGTGTTTGGGTATGATAATAAGTGATGAATGTGATGACTGACGAGGAAAAATGGGGATGAAAAATAGGACTTGTTAGATAAAAATAGGAATAAAATGGAGAAAATAATGAAATGATGGTGAAAAGGGGGTTAAATGGGGGTAATGTGGGGAGGGGGGTTAAATAAGAGAAAAGGGGTAAAAAATATTAATTTTTAATCCAAGGTTCTATGTAAATTTGGGCTCTATATTGACGTGAAAGAGACACATAAATATGGGTTTTATTCCTTACCACTACCACTAGGGAGAGTGAGTTCCAAAGAGACAAAGACCATGGTGACCTAGTGAGTATATCAAACATGAGTTATTTTTGTATTTAATAATATTTATTATGGTTATAAATATGATAAAAGTGAAGCTACTACAAGGATTAGTTTCCCTCATATAAATTTTTCTACTATGAAATGCAGTTTCATAGCCGTAAAACATGATTTTATGCAGGATATTCATGATTTCATCATATTTTTAGGTTAATTAGTATATTTATTATATGATGTATATTTTTTATGGGAATAACACATTTTAAATTTTCTGACACATAATAATGAAATTATAAAGTGGATTATATAATAGGAAAAATGTGAACCCACATTTTCCAAAAAGTGTATTTATGTGGCAAATAGTGAATTCACCATTGATAGGTGTGAGTTTGTATTTAGTCATATAGTGATGCCTAAATTACTTAATAAGTTAATTCTAATTTGAAATAAGTGATCTCACATTATGAATAGTTATTTTACTCAAAGGAAGTGGTTTTAAAGAAGTTAGAGAATGTACAAGGAAATAGAAGTGATTGAAAAATGTTAGATGAATAGCTAGATAATTTATTAAGGTAATTAGACTAACATGTAGACTTGTTATGATTTTGAGATAGGTTACCCATTATTGAATCACATGGATGATGATAAACATTTCTATAAAAATGCATACTTTGGTGGTGGGGTACTATGGTGTGTTATATCTATCATGAACATACATTATAACATAGATGCCCCTCATTAGGATAGATAAGACACTGATTATGGCACTAGAGGAGAGGTGGCATAGTTAGATAAACACATTTCAATTTGTTACTAGAAAGATGAGTGTGACACTAGAGGATTTATAATGCATATACATTATACTTATCAATGGATATCAACTTTACTAGTGGTTGTGGGTGGGAATGGTGACAATGCAATGGGTATTAGGGCATGTGAGAATTGGCTTGTATAGGGGTCATCTTGACATAGATCGGTGCCTATGAAGTGATACCCTTGATCAAAATAGATTGAAAATTATGTCTATTTTCAATGGAATTATTCTTCTTGAAAAGAGTGTATGTTATTCCCTATTAGTCTATGAGACATGGTGGAATTAGGATAAATGTTTTCATAGGGATCAATAGTATTATCATAGATTTATTGAAACATTCATTTATCCACTTATAAGATAGGTTTTATATTTGACATGACCAATTTATTATAGATATAGTCATGGGAGTATATAACCATTGAGTGGTTGGTGGGGACACACCACCAGAGAGATAGATGAGCTAGTGATTTATGGCTAGGATATTGTGATGGATAAACATATATGACATGTCAAGAACCTATTAATCTATATATGAGCTTTAAATGAGATGACTACATATTAAATCACATGTATTCCCTATATTAAGAAATAGTGGGATGGACCAAGGATGAAATATATATGGGATATATGATTATTGAGTGTTATATTACTCAAAGATAAGATACCATAATAGAGAGGTACTGGCCATATAGGGTTTTATAATAATTTGGGATATGACCAGGGATGCCATGGGGTCATCATATTTTTTCATGAGTCATCAAAGAGGAAAATGTGGGGTTATACAATGATCATTTTTATGATGATATCAGATTTTGATGCAATGGTAGTTTTACATTAGGATTACTATATAGTGATTCTAGATCAAGGAGTGATTAAACATTTTGATGCTTGGTGGATGGAGAGATCCCTAATTAGATTTACACAATAAATAGGGTAGGCATGAAGACTATAAAATATAATTAATGATTTAATGTAAGTTATAAACTTAGATGATGATTTAACACCATTTAAGAGAGTCATCTTAGGAGGATGGGGAGATATGAAGAAGGAAAATGAGGAGAGATACGATGCATATAACACAAGTTTTAAAGCTATTAGATGGTGATGGAGGAGGGAGACAAATACCTATAACTTAGATTATATGGCTAGGGATATTTCAAGATATGGGGAGGATAGGTAACTTGGGACAAATGAGTAAATTTGAGTTAAAGACCACTAGAGAGTAAGGGAGACCATAGATGTGTTTGATCCTAGACACTCTAGAGTATGTGGGATTTTACCTAGATAGGTGGTAGTGATGATAAATTATACCACAATTTTGTATAATTTAGAGTTAAAAGTGACCACAATAGATAAGGGAGTGGGTATCAAGGATATGATAGGGCCATATCATACTAATGGGGATGGTCCTTCATATACTAGGTCAACCCAGGATGAGGCTATGACTAGCCTATTAGATGAAGAGATTCTTGACAAGGCTAAAAAGAGAGTCAGAATTATATACTAGGTGTATACCATAGATATATATTTTGTAGAGATAAACTAGGGTATATACTCATTATAGGTCAGTATAATTATCTTACGATCATATTGTAGATATTTTAGGTAATAAAAGATATTGAATAATAGGGTTTGTTTTCATAAGGATTCAAATAATTAAGTAGGAAATAGATTAGGGCCAATGCAAAGACAAATTATTAGAGATCGTTATATGAGTAGGCCATGATATTAGGGTAGAGGGATCCATCATTTAGATAAAGTAGTTGTACAATGGGATCTTATAGGTCTAAATCATCTATGCAGTCTATTCATCCCTAACCGAGGTCACCACCACCTCTAGCTAGTTAGAGCCAAATGTGGTCAATTGATGTACTTCGTATATTATATTTTTGGCATATGGATATCCATGATGCATGTTATATATACCCATTTTTTAATGTATTTCACCAATTCTTTATGATGATGATGATGATTTGAGTTATGGTATCTTGATATATATGATGGATTAGACTTTGCCTATGTTTTATGGTGCATGGATATTTGTGGATGATTATGTATTAGATTAGTTATTATGTGATTTTATGGATCTTAATGCTATAAGTTTGTTTATGTGATATGTGATATGTCACATTTATGGATATAATAATGATCCTCATACATTTTAAGTTTCATGCTAATGTGTTTATTAGTTATGTTTATGTGATTATGTTAGATTAGAATGTTAGAGATGGGATTGATTTCACTCAAATGATTTCGTTTATGATGTTATATTATCATGTTATAGACATATTAATATGTGTATGTGATATTGATTATATGATGATATAGATGTGGATGATGGATACGATATGATGATAGGTAGGATTAAATCATGCTAATGTGATTTTTTATGTTGAGATATATTAAACAATATGTATTGAGAAATCCTTTTTAACATAACACTAGTAAATATGCACCATGATATATGCATAACCATTATTCTTGTTATCATAATGCATAATGGTTTGATGTAAAATTATACAAGACAACAATGTGCTAGTATTACTTAGTTTGATGCACCATTGGTATTTGATAGATTAAGATGACACCGTTACTTCATCCCACTGCAAGATAAAGTAAGACAAAACATAAAGTTAAGAAAAATAACAAATAATATGGCATTAACTATATACAATACAATAGAGAAGCAAACACACATAATGTCACACATACAACATGCACAAAATAAATCCTTAATGATATTTAAACATGTGTACATACACAATGATGATGGTAGTTATGATTCAACCTTTTTCCTATCATTGATTTTAGGCCAATCACACTTGAAATGATGCGGGAATGGTAAAATCATAATTTAACCTAACATTATTTACTTATTTCACCTAGGCCATAATATAAGCGATAGGGTGAGATGTAAAGTTATGCATAGTGACATGTTGAATAATGATGCACATTGGTAAGACTAACAAGCAATAAAAAATGTATATAATGAAAGTATAGGGAATTCATAAGAATAGGAAGCTTTGGAAGAAGGAAATTCAGACTTAGTATCCAAGAGGATATGATAGATCGAGGGATAAAATGACATAATGACAGGGATGATAGACAAGGAAAGGATGAAAGGATGATCTAGATAATTCTCAAAGGATATTATTTTCATGTTTTTGGATTATCTTGGATATCTTTAAGCCAAAGATTTGTTATCATGACAAATTTTCTCATTAATTTATTATTTATGTACACCTTCAAGGACTAATATCAAATGCGATGAATAGAATAGTGGATAGGGAAGGATAGGTGGAATCTATAATAAAGAGAAGAAGATGGGATGTATGGACTTCCCCCATGTATAATAGGTATCTATAATAGATAATTGAAAATAAAGGCATATCACAAGTGACACCAAAGTTTTATTTTTGTCAGCATGCTTATCTAAGGTGATAGAGAAATAGTTTTCACCATTGAATGTTTTTTTAGGTTTTTTATAAATATGTATGTACAATGTTACAAGAGTAAGGACATAATATAGGAATAAAACCTCTTCAAGTGCATGATAGTCATTACCACATTCAATTCCAGAATTTATTGACTGGATAATTTATATGCTCTTGAACCAAATTTGGTTATGATAACATAGGATCCAAGCCAATTAGGCTTGAACTTGCCATTATTTTCACATTCGACATTTATATTTTATTAATTTTATTTGATGAATAGATCACTAATTTAAAACTCTCATGGATTTTTTAATTGATTATGCAACTGATTTTAATAGGAATTTAGGTGATTAAGGGCATTGAGCAATTTCTTATTAAGGAGTTATAGTTCCTAAAGTTATGCACCGATATACATGTATTAAATAATGAGGCCTTGTAGGGGTATACATAAAAAGGGTAATTTAAATTTGATAAAAATTTGGATTCAACATTAAAGACTGATGAATATGGAGTTACACTAATTTAAGTACATATGTTTACCTGATAAGCCTATAAATCAAGATATAGTTTTATATTCCAATCATGACCAACATCATTGAAAATATTTTTGAAAATATTTATAATGGTTTTATTAGTCACCTCTACTTGTCCATTTCCCTAGGGGTAATATTTTATGGATCACCTATGTTGGATATGAAATTATTTACACAAAGACATGACTTATTTATAATTGAAATATTTTCCATTATCCTAAATAATGGTTGAGGGGATACCATAATGACAAACAATATGATTAATAATTAATTTATATATTTTTCTTACTAGTAACATAAGTGCATGTCATCCATGCACTTGGTAAAGTAATCAGTAACTGTAATGATCTGCTTATGGTTGTTTGAGGAGGAAGGGTTAATCTTGCCAATGAGATAAAATCCCCAAGTATAAAAAGGCCATGGAGTAGTTATGGGATGAAATTATTGGGATAAATTAAAAATGAGATGTCTATGTTTCCAACATGTGATGGATTTCCTAACATATTAAAAATTGTCTTGATCCATATTCATCTTATAGTATTCAATTTGGAGAATATTTTTTGATATGACCATCCCACTAGTATGTGCCCCATATATTCCATGATACACCTCCTTGACCACTATGTGGGCCTCATCTAAGTCCAAACATATCAATAAGGTTGTGTCACATCCATTTTGATAGAGCATGCCACCAATAAGGTCAAAATAAGAGGGTTTATGAATGATGTATTTACAATGGTGTCAACTAAGATTATATGTAAGGGTATTATCATAAAGTTAGTTGTAAATATCTTGATATTAGGGGTAACTGGGACTAGTGATTTCAAAATAATTTTTTGATATAGGATTTCGATGAGATACGAATAAATTTTATTTCACCAATAATTAATGCTATTTATAATTCATATACATCTCTAATATAGAATAAATTATAGACATCAAATCTACATATTTATTGTTGGCTCATGGAACCCGTTTAAATATAATATGCTGAAATTGTACTTTGAGATTGTCAACCATATGCTTGTAAGGAATTATCATATCATTCTTGAATTGAAAATACTTATTAACTTGTTCATTTATAATCTATAAGTCATCATATACTTGGGGATGGTGAATTTTCCATTAATAATCAATTTAAAGCCATGTGATCAATGCCTCATATTCTATGATGTTTTTTGCTACATGTGAATCTGATTTGGAAAGCCTTTTGGATGATATCACTTGAGGGATGGTTATAATTATAAATGATCCTAAAAACTAATTAATTAATGAGACATCAAAGTATATATTCCATATGTGTGACTTACAAGTGGTAAGGATTGATTCATCTACTTTAGTAATGGTCAATGGCTAAGTATTAGACATAGGATCTTTTGCCAACTGATCTGCTAAGAATTTTCCTTTAATTACCTTTGATTTATATACTTAGTGTTGGTTCCACTTAAAATCATGATCCACTTAGATATTATTTATGTTATGTATAACTTAGATAACAAATATTTCAAAGGATCAATTTGGCAATGAACTTAGTTTTGTTGTTTAGAATGTAGTGTAGAAGTTTTTGGGATGCAAAGATGGTTGCTAAACATGATTTTTCAATTGGAGAGTAATTAATCTCATATGATACTAATTTTATTCTAAGATAATATATGGCCATTTATTTTACATTATCATCATGTTAAACCAAGAGGGTTTCAAATTCACATTGAGTTTTTGAGATATAAAAGATTAGTGGTTGTCCTAGTTTTGGCAGAGTTAGGGCTAGTAGATTGATGAGGTTTTAATTAAAATTATAACAATATTTTTAACATTATGCAATTCAATGATATTTAGTCCATTTATTTAAATTATGAGTAAATTTTTAACATTTTTTGTCCAATTGGGAAATGAAACAAGAGATGCATTAAAGTTTTCCCTATAGAATTATGACCTACTTAAGATTTTGAGGTGAAGGAATTTATGTGATGGCTTTGAATTTTTAAGGGTTGAATTTTATGCCTTTCCTAGATAAATTGAATTATAATAATTTCTATGATGTGACACTAAATACACATTTCTTGGGGTTTAGCTAAAATTTATACTCTCTTAATATTTCAAATATCCTCCTAAGGGTTTCAAGATGCTCTATTTGTGTTTTGGATTTGCCTAAAATATCATCCACATAATATTCAGAAATGTCGTGCATCATATCATGGAGTATTATTTTCATATCTCATTGATAAGATAGACTAGTGATGCTTGATCTCAAGGGGATGACTTGGTAATATAAGTTTCCCCAAGGCATAATTAAAGTGGTTTTATACTCATCTTCTAATGCAATTAAAACTTTATTATATCCATAAAATCCATCCACAAGTGAAATTTTTTAGAACCAATAGTTGAAAAAATGGTCATGTCAACATTATATATATGGAAGTAATACTCTGGGCATAGTATAATGATGTCTTTGAAATTAGTGTAGATACAAATTTTGTGTTATGGCTTGTTAATAGGCACATATTGGAGATCTAATCTAAGTAGTCAATGTGATGAATGAAGCTAACATCCATAAATTTTTGTAACTATTCCTTTACTATAGGTATTACCTTGGGATGCATATTATGATGTTTTTTATTAATAGGTTTAGCAATTGGATGTAGAACAAGATGATGGAATACCAAGGAAATGTCCAAGCTATTTTTTTTTGCATAAGACCAAGTGAATATGTTAATAAATTATTTGAATAATTATATTTGGATATATTATTCTTCAGTAGGAGGGTGGCTTGAGTTTTTATTATCCTTGGGTTATCTTCCATTCTAAAATTTACATCGATAGTTTTCTCTAGTAATGATAAAGACTAGTCCTACATGTATGTTGAAAGAGGAGAAAGCTGATATAACTTGGGTGTTTACATATTATATATAAATATATATTTATATGATTTTTTTTCTTTAGAGCTAAGAGAATCACCAAACTATATGTTTTAAGAATTTTTATACATTTCAATGTCATGCTTAGGAGACAATCAGAATTCCCTATCTAATGGTGCCTTCGAGAGGTTTTCCTTGATAGACACATTTTTTCTTTTTTTTTTAATTTTTATTTTTCTTGTCTACTAGTGCATTAGAGAGGTTTTTACTAGGAGACTCTAGTTTTTTTATTATTTTGATCATATTTTAATTAAATTTTTTCATACTAGGGAATTCTACATGTTCTTAAAAGTAAACAGAAGCATGTAGATTGATTTTAAAACCATTTTTGTGATATCCAAAGGGTAAATCATCCTAAATGCCTATAAATTATTCTATAGCTTCATATTTATATAATATATCAAAATATGGTTCCTCTTATTGGTTATAATAAATAAGGATAGGGTAATAAAGATCAATACTAATGTTGTATATGGATGTATTAGGGAATAGGTTCATGGTCAAAATGTCCTCATAAAGGCTATGGATGAACATCATTTCAATATATTTATTAGATAAATATTCCTCAGAGATTAAGGAAGTGTGGGAGATGATATCATAGGGGTCACTACCTAGTCATTTACACACTAGACTAAGATACAATTTATAATATTTAGTTGAGATGAAATCTAGAATGCCTTATTCATGAAATCTAGGTCCCTTTCATTTATAGTCCATATTTTTGAACATGTGATTAGAATTTATATATTATGGATGCTAAAAACATGATTCAAGGCCTTATTTAGATAGAAACAAGTCATCCAATGGCTCTATTTATTTTTTGGAGAGCAAGTTAGATTGAGTGAATGTTATTTTCTAAATTAATTAGTGATATTTCTAACTTCTTTCATGGTGGGATGACTGAAAATACATGGTGATAAGGAGAATTACCCTAAATTTAAGGTGTTATACTTGTATTCACCACATCCTTTGACCATGATTTTAATATCAGAAGATATGAGTAAATTTGAGGAAGTGTATGGTAGGTCATATGGATGGGTGTATGATTTAGATATACTATTATCAAGGGGTATAATCTCAGTACTTGGAAATTACATAGAATATTCATAAATTCCTTCCAATGATTGATAGTATTGGAATGGTTAAAGATAACTAGGAATTATTACTTACACTCTAAAATTCAATAATTTGATAAACTAATAGAGGGTGGGTTGTACAACCTATATTTCATATATCCATGAGTTACCCAAAACGATGTTATATGGAAATTCAAAATATACCACATGAATTAAGGTTTGAAATGTAATATGTCCCAACATGACATGAAGATAAATAGTACCATATTATTATCATTAATTATCATCATAAGCATTTATTATGATGATATGTGGTCTAAGAAAGGAATCTAAATATACTACATTCTTGATTAAATTGATATTACATATATTAACTCCAAAACCTACATCTACAAGTAATATTTTCATTTTATGATTTATAATGATTACCTAAATATAAAATTGGTTTTTATAACAAAAAACAAGTAGAGACATGTCCTAGGGATCAAAGGTGACCTATTGGGTGGATGAAAGATGACCCAAAATGGATTAGAATTGATCAAGATCAATATCAGTGATAAATCTTGACTCTTGGAGGGTTTTTTAATAATTTTGTGACGGGAAAAAGAAATTTTATTAAGATACATAATAGATATTTGGGTTAGAATATTATTGAGCTATTGAATAATGTCATATTCTCCCTTAGGAGTAGTCAAAGGATGTCTTGGGAAATTGAATTTTAGATTTTCCCTTTAATGGGGAGATTTAGGAGGTGCCCCAAACATAGTGATTTTACCACGATGGGACCTATTGACCATTTTGACCACAAGTCAAAAAGGGTCAAACCCACTATAGTAAACAAATTATATATGGGTCTAGTATATTTTCATAGGGCGTGTTATAATTCATTTGATTTAATTTACTATCATTTTAGCCTTGGTCATGGTGCAATTAGTCTTTGTGTCATTTGATGTCATCTAGGGGTCATTTTAGAGAATTAAATGTAAATGGTAGGCTTTTAAAATAAATAAAAGTGTTATAAACTCATAATAAACACAAAATGTGTCATTACCTATCAAACATGTCAGTTTCTAATTGAAAACTTGTAGGTAATAACTAAAAATCGAAAAAGTAAGTGGAAAAGGAGTTTCAAAGATTGTGTGACCTATGAAAGAGAGTGGCACATGGGAAAAGGTTTTGTGATGGATATTAAACTTCATAAAACACATTTACATGATTCAATTTCTTTATAATTTCAAAAATTGGATAAAACCATTATGCTCTTTCATCGCTCCACCATGCACATGAAATTAGCCAACATGTTTTTAGTTGGTACGACAAATAGGAAGACTTCCAGATAAAATGAATTTGGGGGTTGTTATTAAACTCATTTAAATTAAATTTCATGTTTTTATTTCAATTAATGGTGGATTATACCTTATGAACCATTTTTAACAAGTTAAATATTTGTTTTGCCTATTGTTTCCCACATCGTGCAAGTTTTGCTCTTATCTAGGCAAGTCCTTATAGATAAATTGTTTATTTTTCTTATATATGATTTTAAATATATCCTATAATGTTTAACATTCTTGGTTACATTTTTTAATATGATTTCATGAGCTAATCGGTTCAGATTGTAAGAAGGTGTTGCTAGTAAGGTTACTATCAATTTTCACCTCTTACAGAAGGTTTGGTTATTTGCAAGGGTATTCTATGAATGTGATATAATTTTATTCATGTTTTTATGTCATGATAAACCCATTAACTCCAATATTATTCTCCAGTATCCACATCATGAAGTTTTCATCTAGCATGTGAAAACATAATCAACTTATTGCTTACTTCTACTTACAGGTATGGCATGTGGGGTCTTGAAAACATCCATAAAAGGTAATGAAGATTTAAAGTATTTTCTATAATTTTTAATAAGTTTGTACAATAATTTTTGATTCTCTAAATATCAAAATAAGGAAAGTTGATAATCAATACCATATACATACATAATCAGTCAGCTATGAATGTGCACCACAGGTGCCATGGAGAGAATATCACATTAGAAACTAGGAAAATTGAAATTGTTTCAAGAATTTTAAAATTGTGAAATACATTTGGTTATGTTTTATAGATTATAAAACTAATTTAATACTCATATACCATGTGCTTTCCTCATGTTTCCATTTACTGCCTAGTCTGCAACTTCATGCATACGTTATTGGAACTAAATGAAGTTATAAATGGTGAAAATAGTCCATTCGAAGGAATATATAGCTATTTATAAGTTCAAGTTCATGCATATTTCTTATAGTTTCATCCACTACCTACACATTGGAATGTCCACCTATAAATGGCCCTAACATAGAGTTGAAAATGTTGAACAAGGTGTGTATACATTTTTTGAAAGACTTAATGGAGTTTTTATGGTTGAATGATATAATGATAGAAATATTTTATATATTGAGTTGAAATACAAGATTGAGGAACCATGTTCAAAGTTTATTTACCATGTTTAGGAACAATTTCCCTAAAACACAAAAATAGAGCCCTCAGTGTTTTTGGAGATGTCATATGATGATGTAAAATTGATTTTTTATCAATAAAAATGCATTGATATTATAGCCATATCATAAAGGTATAATCCTAAAAAAATGAATGGGTGTGTGGTTAGAGGGGCATAGTGTTTTAAGGCTCCCAAATCATGAAATTGTTCACTAGGTTTAGTTAGTGATATTGATGTAGGAGCATCACCTGCCAGTTGTAAATATTGGTGAAAGTCATATATTAGAGTATCTAATAGGTTTTTAAATATTTATATGTCTTTAGGAGTCAAATTTGTTCCAATACCCACATGACTCACATGATGAGTCATCCTATTGAGTGGGCTTGAAGATGGGTAGTTACAACATACATAGGTAGTTATTAAGTTAGCTATAGGAATTGAAATCTTTAAAATAGTTATTTTTTGGTCTTGTACCAATGAATTCAAGGAATTATTTGGTATGGGGTTGGATTTAATAATAAAAATTTCATAAGCCCTGAGTCAATGAGGATAATTTTTCAATTAGGACAAAGTAAGAGCATAAATTTTGTATTCCCTGTATGATTGCAAAGAATTTTATTGTGCAAGAATTGTAGTAATGAAGGTGTAAAGATAGTAGGTTTGTGGAAATATTTATGTATCTTATAAGGTTTTTTATTCTTTATTAATGATTTTTTTATTATTTTATTCATAGTTTCAAAATCCCAGAAAGTAATTCCCAAAATTATAGATTAGTCTACCTACATTGCTAAAATTCTATGGATAAAGGACTGAGACATATCTTTGTGAGAAAGATAAGTTATAAATTGAATTGAAATATAGATGTGATTAATATTTATATGTAATTTTCAATACTAATAAATTTTGGGTCTTAACCCAAATGGATTATCGCATATGAGATTCACCAACAACAAACTAGGCATGTAGTTGCTCAGACCCTATAGATAGTCAAGTCATGATTAAAATAAATGGTAAAAGAGAGTTATTGGTGTAATTTTATCATATTGTTTCTGGAGATGAAAAATATTATTAATAGTGTTGAGAATACCTTAAAATGTGTACAAACCATTTCCTATCCCAGTACATCAATTTGTTTACTATAAAATGCACACAGTCTCATAAAATAGACACAGTCAAGTCATTCATTGTAGGAAAAACATGAAAAAAAATGGTTGAAAGGTGTAATGAGGGTATTATTTGAATGAGATTTTTAGTCACTTAAAAAATTGATTATATTTACATGAAACTATCTATTATGTTTGAAAACTCCATTTTCACTCTCTTGGTCCTATAGACTATTATAATTCTTGAACTAGGGCTTCCAAGGGAAAATAAAGATTCTAAGAAATTGAACTCAAAATATCCTCTAAAAATTGGTCGTTAGTTAGGGTATATATACAAATAAAGGATTTTGAAGTTTTTAATTTGTATTGGTATATATTTGTACTAAAAGGAGGGACTGTGTGTTAGGCAAGGCTCAAGTGACTATTTGGGCTAACCCAAGACCAAATAAAGACTCAAAGAGAGATCAAAAAATGGAAATAAATCCTAAAACCTTATAATTTGTTATAGAACAAAATAATTTATTTAAAAATGGTGAAATTTTCCCATTTTGAGACCATCCTAGTTTGAGTAACCTCCAATTTTGAGACCATTTGAATAATGGATTGAGTAGTTTGAAAATAAAATAAGGAATATTTAAAGAGTGAAAATAATATTTAAGTATCCACTATTGAATAAATAAATGAACTAGTAAAATTCTTTTAATAGAGTGGATTTTAAGACAAGATATAAGGTAAGAGTGATTTTACAATTTTGAGTACTCAATAGAATAATGTGTGTTGATAATGAAATGATAGGGAGTCAGTATAAGCTATGTGATTGAAGAGGTTATAGGAGGATTGTAGTAATAATTGATAAAAGGTAAATTATATTAGATACATAAAGAGAGACTATTTTAAATGATGTTTTGATGCCAAATAGAGATAAACTTTTGTAAAACCAAAAGCTCAAGACTTAGTTTAACAAGTCTAGACATAATCAAAGCTAGTAGACATATTGGTAGAGGAAAGGTATGATGTGAATGTTTTTTTCTTTTTTTTATTCATTAAGAACAAATCTAAGGAAGCCTTCTACATTATATGGTATCAAATAAAGAATATTTTGTGGTAGCTATGTTTTTAAGTCTGATTTTTTGTACATACAGTTATGATTGAGTAGCTGATGAAGATTATTTGAATGTGGTTGTGAGATGATAAAAAATAATGTAGGAATAAGGTTAATATGCTGTAGGTATATGTGAAAGGAGAGGTATAAGTATAAAAAAGATAGATAGTAAAGACCTTAGCCAATAGGGCTTAAAGAAAGAGGAGATCTAGTGAGAGCTCCAAGGAGAAAGTAATTCATAGGTGATATTGAAAGGGTCGTATAGGTAGGAAAATATAAAGATCTAGCCTAAGAACGAGAGATTCAAGTGAGAGACCCAAGTGAGGTCATGATGTGGTAAGTAGGAGATAAATTTTCAAAAAGAATAATATGTCCAGATGAGACCAAAGAATTGATAAGCATCTTAATTGAGATGAGGAAATATAGAGAGAGGAGGAAAAAGGAAAAGGTTGAGAAAAGATAATACAAGGAGAAGATGGTGAATGAAGACACCAAGAGGATTTATATAGAGAAAGAGATAAGTGGGAAGAAACAAAAAATGGATGAGATGTTGACAAAGATAGAGAAGTTGAAAGAGATTTTGAACCCACATATTGGATGGGTCATGAGAAAGAAGCCACTGAAGTGGACAATCAAGAAATTAGTGGAGACTAGAAGAAGATTAAAGATGAAGTTGAAAGCAAGGAAGCCTAGAAAGAGAAAAAAAGGAAGAAAATAAGCCTCAAGTGATTATGACTAATGAATTATTTGAATGTTTTCATATAGGTGAATATTTTCATGAAGAATAGAAGTATAAGCAACATGTTCATGATGAATAAGTTGAATGGATAGTAGAATATGGAGATACAATCATATGTTATCCTAAAAAAGGAGATCCATTAGAAGATTATGAATAATAAATAGGAGTTGCAGCAGTACCATGCCTCATTATAGGAAATAATGAGGAATATTACAACCAAGAAAAGGTAGAGGAGAAGCAAAAATCAAAAGGTAATAATTTTCATGTTGTGTTTGATGAGTATTCTAATTTAAATATTTTTGAAGATGAATTATATGAGAGCACAATGAAAATAATGAATGTGATGATGGAAAGAATATACGGTACAATAACATATAGATAAGTGTTGGAAACGTATTAGGTGGTAGCAATAGAGAAGGAGAAGGAAGAACAAGTCGAAGTCCTTGAAGATTTTTCATGGCATCTAATTGAAATGTCTTGTTTGACACGAAAGGAAGATAAAGGTGATAAGGATGAGTATACATAATAATAATAGAAGCTATGACAACAAATAATGGGATAATATAATGATATATGTCTCATAGGAGATAAGAATAACATCATAGAAGCTAAGTTGGAATTGGAAAGAATTTTAATCCAAGAGGAAGAAAAATTGGCAAGAAATGAACAAGGATAAAATCAAAAGGAGAAAACAAGAAGTGGTTTTAATTTACATGTTTAGGTCATCTTAGGAAAGAGAATGAATAGTAGGTACCAAATATTGGGAAGATGAAAAGCAAGAGAGAAGTGAAGCAAAGAGAAAAAATTAAGAGAGGTGTGAAGCAAAGATGAGCCAACACGAGAAAGAGTTACAATGGCTTAGGTATGTCCAAAATGAATTGGGATACAAGTAGATGTGTACTTGGAGATAGATACTACAAAGATATCAAAGTAAAATCTTTTATCACTTTTGTGGAAAGTTTCTTATTCCTCGGTTGTATGATATAGGAACATCACCTACCAATTGTAAATACTGGTGAATGCCATATATTGGAGTCTTTAATAGGTTGTTAGATATTTATTGGTATTTAAGAGTCAAATGTGTTACAATAACCACATGACTCACATGATTATTCATCCTATTGAGTGGGATTGAAGATGGGTAGTTACAACATACATAGGTAGTTGTTAAGTTAGTTACAAGAATTGAAATATTTAAAATAATAGTTTTTTGGTTTTGTATTGATGAATTCAAGGTATAATTTGGTATGGTGTTGGATTCAACAAAAAAAAATTAAAAATCATCGAGTCAATGAAGATAATTTTTTGGTTTGGACAAACCAAGAGCATAAATTTTGTATTCCCTATATAATTACAAGAATTTGATTATGCAAGAATTGTTGTAAGGAACATGTAAATATAACATATTTGTGGTAATATTTATGTATATTATAAGGTTTTTTATGGTCTCTTAATGAATTTTTGAGTATTGATACATATTTTCAAAGTTCCAAGAAGTAATTCCCAAAATTATAGATCAATATGCCTACATTGCTAAAATTCTATGGATAAAGGTCTAAGACATCTCTTTGTGAGAAACATAAGTATTGAAATGAAATACATATGTGATTAATATTTATAGGTCATTTTAAATACTAATAAATTTTTGTTCTTGACCCAAATTTATTATCTCATATGAGTTTCACCAAGAATAAACTAGGTATGTAGTTGTTCATACCCTATAGATAGTTAAGTTGTGATTAAAACAAACGATAAAAGAGATTATTGGTGTAATTTTATCTTATTTTTTTTGGAGTTGAGAATTTTAGTACTAGTTTTTATAATACCTTCTAAGGTGTATAAATAATTACCTATCTCGATACATCAATCTATGTACTATAAAATGCACTCAGTCTCATGTAACAGACACAGTCGATTCATTCATTGTAGGAAAAACGTGAATATACGAATGGTTGAAATATATTACGATGGTAGAATTTGAATGGGAGTTTTAGTCACCCCAAACATTGATTATAGTCACATTAAATAGTCTATTAAGTTTGAAAATTCCATTTTCACCCTCTAAAGTCCTATAGGCTGTTATAATTCCTAAATTAGGGCTTATAAGGGAAAATACAGAATCTAAGAAATTAAACTCAGAATATCCTCTAAAAATTGGTCATTGGTTAGGTTATACATAAAATTAAAGGATTTTGATATTTTTATGTTATATTAGTATGAATTCATACTAAAAGGAGGGACTATGTGTTAGACAAGGCTTAAGTGACTAATTGGGCTAACATGAGACTAAATAGAGACTAAAAGAGAGATTAAAATGTGGATACAAATCTTAAAACCATGTAATTTGTTAGAACATGAAAGAAGGTATTTAAAACTAGTGAAATTTTCCCATTTTGAGACCGTACCAATCTAAATATAACCTATAGGCCTTAAAAAATGTCTATTAGAGATCCCTATGGAGTATAGTGAGAAGTGAATAATGAATTGAGTGGTTTAAAAATGAAATAAGGAATCTTGAAAGAGTGAAAATAATAGGTATAGATACACTATTAAACAAATGAATTGACCAGTAAAATTCTATGAATATAGTGGATGTTAAGATAAGATACAAAGTGAGAATGATTTGACAGTATTTATTACTCAAAAGAATAATGTGTGTTGAAGATGAAAGGATAGGGAATTAATATACACTATGTGATTGAAGAGGTTGTAGAAGGATTGTAATTTTAATTAAGAAAAGGTAAATTATATTAGAGACACAAAGAGAGACTATTTGAAATGATGTTTTGATGCTAGACAAGGACAAAATTTTGTGAAACTAAAAGATCAAGAAATAGTTTAACAAGTCTAGACATAATTAGAGCCAACAGACATTTTGGAAAAGGAAAGGTAAGATGTGAATGTTTGTTTCTTTTTTTTATTCATTAAGAACCAATGTAAGGAATCCCTCTGCATTAGATATTTACAAGCTTTGATTATCAAATGACCTTCACACCCAAAGTTTGAATGTAAGAGCATGTATATATATGTCAAGTAGTTATAAACAACTGAAAATCACATCAATTATTCATAGCGAACCAATTAAGGTTGGAGCACTAGGGTTTTGGCATAATAGGCATACCTAAAAGTGTACCTTGGTTTAAAAAGGCTACTTACAACTGACTTTAGGTATTACTGTCCCATGATACAAACCTAGACATGAAAACCTAGTAGATAAGGACACATACAAGCTAAAAAATGCTTCCTAAGACCTCATATGAATATAAAGGGCATGTGACACATATTTCAAAGATAATGTCCACCTTCAAAACCCTTGCATAGTCAATTGTAGCTGACTGTGATGGGTAGAAAGAAAAATAATTGGGGTTATTGATGTTGGCATGGCTTGAACATGAGGAGGATTAATTAAAATTACTATATAATGAATTTATAAATTTTAAGTATATAAGATTTTTTTTCAAAGTATAAACCATACAAGATCAGTTATAAGTGTCCCCTTCCAAGAAAGAAACACAGTTTGCAGTCCAAACCAATCTGGTAGAAAGGCATGTGTGAGGAGTTTGGAAAGATTTAGATGTTAATAATTATGAATCATATTCATAATTATGATAATGACATTTGGATACCCTAAAAAAATTTAAACCATGTAGATAATGGCTCTAATAATGCAAACAATAGTCCATAAACAAGACCCTGCACATAGTCAACTTCCTCCATGAGTTAATTTTAGGTTTTTGTGCATTTAAAGGGCATAATGATGTGATAAAAAGTTTAAATTTTGTATATATCATATACAATACTTAGATAAACCCAACACATGTACACGTTTGATGAGACAATGGGGGAAATGTCCTCTATTTCATCTTAGATAGAGGGTACAACCCTAAGATGCAAACTTGCCAAATTTAGAAAAGGGAGGTGACAAGGTGATTTAAGGATAGATTAAACCTTTAATAAGGGTGTGATAAGTAACATAACATCTTTAAAAATATGAAATACCTAGAATATGGGATATAAACATGATATAATGGCTTAGACTCATAAGTATGTAGGCAGGCCTACTTGGTCTCAACTGGTCTAAATGCCAACTAGAGGGTCAACTTCAATTATAGCATTAGGTGAGAATTAAAATGAATTGAATCATGTTATTTTGGAAATATAATATGTTTTTGAGCTCTTGGATTGAAAATTAATTAATATGAAATCCACTTTTGGCTTAAGACCAATTCAAGCCTGTAGGGAATGAAGATAAGAGTTTGAATAGGCAATTTTGAATACTTTCACCTACTTGGATAATTTGGACGGGAACTCAAGGAGCTTGGAAAAATTTAAGGGGGTAATAATAAATAATTTTTTGAGATTGGTTCATCTTTCCAATGTCAAAACTTCATGAACAATATTTAGAGGGAAAAATGGCCTAAAACCTTCTAAAAACCTAGATAGTGACCTGTTTGGAAAAAAAAGGACATATGGGTATAAAAATTTAATGTAATGTCTTGGGATATGGTTTAATATTTTATATTAATATATATTAATCCTCCCCATCCTACTTATTTGTACCTTACCTATATGGATAGGGAGAAAATGTATTTATTTGACTATTTTTAGTGTTTTGTTGGTTCTAGGAAGAGTCAAAGGATGAAATTCATATTAGGAGAGATATTGGTAATTAATATACCTCACCATGATCAGTTAATTATTTAAAAAAACTCCTAAGTGCTTCTTTAAATACTCCCACTTCAACTAGTCAAAACTACCATAGTGAATAAGCTAGTGGGAGAGTGAAAAAGCTAAATGTCAAGCCATTTAAGGTATACATGATGAATATAAGGATATGGGAGGTATTTAAAAGTTTAATTCACTCCTATTTATTTATTTTCATGGAAAAATGAATCAAAATTTTAGGCCAAGTGTGAGGGGTGATTGAAAGAGGCATTATTTAGACTACAGGTAGTGATAAATCATATGCTGAAGAATCTTGATGATTAAGGACGCAACCAATGAATGGTGGAGAATATATAAAACCCATAAAATTAATTTAAATCATCACTTGTATCCATATTTATTTTTTGGATGTTCAAAAAATTCCAAATGATGAGTGTAATTATTTGAGCAAGTAATGAGGAGTCCTACACCACCTTTTTGGAGTTTCATGCATTTGAGGGCCATTTATCCTATTATATCTTGCATGGTTTATCCTATAATTCATTATCCTACATGTATAACTATTTTTATTATAATTACACGTGTCCTAGTGACCCTTGAACTCATCTCTTCTCACTTCTCTCTCAAGTTCTATAAGTAGAAGCCATTTTGACTATTAGAAGCTAATAACACACCATAAATGCCAAAGCCCTACTAGAATGACATTGAATTTTTACTTTTAAAAATAAATATACATATATATTTGAGTTCATGAAAATTTTTATAAGTTTTCAAGTGATGTATGGTGAAGGTACTAACAATTTTCTATCCTTACTTTCCTTGTCCTTTCATGTTTATGCAAGAGTTCCTATTCTAATAGGTCATATAGAGTGTAGTCAAGTGTTTTAGGATAATTTAAAGTGTAAAAACATTATTAGAGTGTGAAATATACCATTTTGTTCATTTAAATTGTGTTTCTTCATGTATATAACCTCTATATTGAAATATAGATGTTAGAACCTTTTAGGACTTACAAGCTAGTTTGTATGCCTTGTTTCATTGTGATAGAAGTATGATGGTCTTTTGGAAATCATCTTGGTGTATCAATACATTAGAATAGTTAAATTTCATTAAATTTATAACTCTTTTCCCCACAATTAGATATTTAGTTAGGTGATAATAATTCTAAGGTATATTTAGGGAGATAGCCTTTAAACCTAGAGGTCTACTTTTACCTATAGGTACACCCATATACCTAGAAGTATTCCCATGTTTCCAAAATATAAAAGAGGCTTGAACACCCAATCAAGAGTGTAATATTTGGTGAAAAATATTATGGAACACCCTATGGGACACATTATCTTCAGGATAATTTTTTAAGGTGAATGTTGGTCTTGACAACATCAGCTACAAATTGGTGTGTTGCTCAACATTTGGTGGCTCCAGTCAAGGTAAAATCTAGTTCAAGGCCATTATTTTGTCATATAATTAATATTATAATTCATATTTATTAATATTTAATCATATATTAGAGTTTTCAATCCTATCAATCCACTTATTCAGCCTGAACATCCTCTTGAAGTTTAATACCCTCAACCTGATTTGCCATATAAAAATAAAGAAGATTTTGGTAGCCAAGGAAGTGAAGAAATGGAATAAACTAAATATATTGAAGAAAACATTGATATGAATCATTAATTTCCTACATTTAATACTATAAATCTAATTAATCTTCAATCATATGATGTCATTCCCCCTAATGACACAAAGAGTGTGCCTACATTCAATGGTGAGAGTCATGTTACATCTAGTGAACACATCAGGGATATCTAAAATTATTTCAGTTTCCATAATGTCATTAAGGAGAATATTTCCTTTAGAATCATTTCCATTTCCCTTAGAATGTAAATATCTTGATTTGTATAATACTTTTCTTGGTAGATGTATCACATCGTGGGAAGACTTTGGAATGTTGTTAACTTCAAGGTTTGAAGATGAAAGTGACCATACCTTTCTTATACATATAATCAATGTGATCAAAAGAGGACCTAATGAAAAAATGTCTAAATTTAATTAGATGTTTCAAAACACTTGATATAGAACGTCACCTCACATGTGATCACCTACTATCTTTATATTCCGTACCTACTTGAGAGCCATTGGTACTTATATTGCTATCATGCTTCAATCTATAGGTGGTTTCACTCTTTAAAATGTATATGAAATTTCAATTAGAGATGAAAATGGCCTCATTCATGATATAAAACTTCATCCTAAATTGTTTATGCCTCTATTTCCTCATACTTATACTAACACTCTATATGTGGCCCAAGTTCCTAATGCCAAAACCAAGCCTAAGGTTGCTCCTAAGAAGGTAGATAATAACATGGATAAAGATGCATAAATTCAAATGGTAAGAGCTCAGCTTAGGAAAGTTAACATGAAACAAGGTTACAATTAAAATCCATACCCATATCAACAACAATATGTCTAATAATATGGGATAGGAATAGGTCAAGGGAAACCTAACTTTAATAGGCCCACCGATGTGTATAATCCCAATTTCACTACCAAAACAAGGGAGATAATACTAGTGCATAATAACTTGGTTCAAGGAGAATGTTAATAACAAGGCCTATTCATGAATACTAATGAATGTGGAGGGAAAGATCTAATTTCTCAAAGAGGAGTGACTTCTCTCCTATCAATTGAAGATGAGGTCATGATGTAAGCAAGTGAAATTTGGCATCCCCATGGAGAAAGCTTAAACAAATTCTTAGTGGAAGACACATTTGTGATAAATTAAGGATAATCTAATATATAAAATATAAGGGAAAGGAGGAAGGCTCTAAGAGGTGACAATAGCATGCCTACAAGTTCATCTAATCTCCCTCCAAGGTAGCAAAGCATGGTAGCTCCAAACACACCTACATTTCCTTCAAATCAAAACATTAGAAAGTTTACTCAAGGTGTCTCAATTACTAAAGTTTCAAGTAATACATTTGCTCCAAAGACTCAAGAGAAGGTGATTAATACTGACCTAAACATAGTGGATTATTTAAAAAATTCCAAAGCATTTATCTCTCTATGGGATGTCCTCCATATGCCTAGCGAAAAGGAGCTATTACAAAATCAGTTGTCCACTATCCCTACTAGTCCTTCACATTAAAGTAAAATTAATAGTCCTATTATTATTTCAAATTCCCATAACACTATTATTGAACCATCTACTAAAAATAATAATCCTCCACCATTTTACCTCACTCTCATAGTGGCTGACAAATTGGTCCATAATTGCATAGTTCATAGTGGTGCTTCTACTTCAATCATGACCAAAGTTGTAACTAATAAGTTGGACCTAAATTATTAACTTAATATAAAAGGAGTGATTAAAATAGATGTTACACATACCAAGAAAATAGGGATGATAAAAAAACTTGATGGCTTTCTTGCATGATTGTCCTAGTTTTCCCATCCTCCAAGACATAGTTATGGTAGACCTTCCTACCCACATTGCAATCTAACTTTAAAGAGAATTTACATCCAAAATATGTTGCTAGCTCTCATATTATTGGTTCTTATTGTCCTTTAGAAAAAGGTATGGAACCAAGGTGACCATTATAACTTATCCTCTAAGGTTTCATATTGAGCCTTACATTGAAATAAGTTTTAACTTGAATTATGTTGTCGATGAGAAGGAGTAATCAAATTTGAATGATGGTGATTATAAACTTGAGGGAATTTTTGATTTGATCTTTCATGAGTATGTTGTAGATGCATATGAACATGATAATTATGAATACTTTGAGAAAACTGACCTTGGTACTTATATCATGCATGAAGATCCATTTTAAATAGCTAAGATAAGTCTCAAACATTCTCATGCTAATGAAGGTAACTATATGATTCATGAGTATGATGATGATAGGTTGATAAATATAATTGAACACCATATTGGGAAGAATGATGTCTTCATGCCTACTATTGATGAATATGCCTTGGATGATGACACTCATGAATAATAATAAGATTACTTATATCTAAGGTATAATGTCATATGTCAAGAATTTGAGTGTCTACGTAATGCCACTTCCCCTCATAAGAAATATATACCTAATGTATGTGAATATGATTCTAAAAAACATGATATTAATTGTCTCACCAAAAATGGAAAGGATTATCATGTTGTGAATGAGAATAAACTATGGCAAAGGTTCAATGCCATATGTAAAATTTTTGACAAGCTTGGTAAGACTCCTCTTTCTCCAAGAGATCATATATCTAATGTCAATATTTATAATTAAACTAACAAGTATGTTGTTGAGTGTTCCATCAAGCACAAAAATTAATGCCATTCTATTGATCAAGAGTCTCTAGTCATGAAAGATCTTGATGATGTTAGTATCCAAGAGGTTGTAAGCATGGAGAATGAGATCAAGGTAGAAGTTATTATGGCTCAAGGATAGTCAAGAGATTTAGTTGGTGTTGGGATACATTTAGAGGCATTGGGACATAAAGGAGAATATTTTGATGCTCCAAAACATTAAGCAAATTTTGTCCAAGAAGATGTAGATGTTGAGACAACTATCATACACTCCAATATATAATTTTTTTGAGAGCATCCAATGGATATGATAGATATCATAGCATTTTCATCCCCAATCAAGGTTATTATAGAGTAGTAAAAAGTATTCATGAAGGCTCTAAATAGTTTAGTTGTAGATCTAAGAAGGCATAGAGGTGGTAGGCTTCATGGCCATACACATATGTAAATGGTGAATGATGGGCATGCTCCTCATGCTAAGCTACCATAATGGAGTGATAAAGATGCAAGGGGAACTAGTTTTTACCCTAGTTGAGGCATGATCAAATATTTCACTTCAAGAGAGGTTTTTTAAATAGTAGAATATGTGTGTGTGTCTTTTTTTTAGTTGTGTTATGTTTCATAAGTGTTCTAGTGAACATATGTGTGTTTCCCTTGAGTGTGTCTTATTTTATGTGCCTTGAATTTATGTTTAAAACCTATGTATATATGACTCCATGGCCCAATGAATAGGATTAAGCAACTACATGGCATAGCAAGCGTACCACCCTTGGGAAATCGCCAAGAATGTTGACCATTTTATCCACAAGTCAAAATGGGTCAACCCACTATAATAAAAAACTTATATATGGGTATATAATATTGCCATATAGTGTGTTATAATTTATGTTATGTAATTTAATGTTATTTTATCCTTGGTCATGTTTGAAATAGTCTTTGTGTCATTTGATGTCATTTAGGGGTCATTTTAGAGAATTAAATGCAAATGGTATGATTTTAAAAGAAATAAAAGTGTTATAAAATACTCCCCAATGTCCATTGTGTCAGTCACTATTATAGATGTTAGTTTCTAACTGAAAAATTATAGGTGATAACTAAAAATCAAGAACGTAAGTGGAAAAGGAGTTTCAAAGGTTGTATGGCCTATGAGAGAGAGTGGTATATGAGATAAGATTTTTGGATGGATATTAAAATTAATTAGGTGAATTTACATTCTTTAAATTCTTTATAATTTTCAAAAATTGGATAAAACCATTTTTCTCTTCCATTGCTTCAGCATGCACATGAAACTGGTCAACATGTTTTTAGTTGGTACATACAATAGGAAGACTTACAAATAAAATTCCTTTTTGGGGTGATATTAAAATAATTTTTATTCAATTTAATATTTTTATTTCAAGTAATGGTGGCTTATATCTTATTAACCATCTCTAACAAGTTGACTATGTTTTTCTACCTATTATTTCCCACACCCTGCTAGTTTTACTCTTATTTGAGGAAGTCCATACAGATCAGTTATTAAAATTTTATTATATATGATGTTGAATATCTATTATTATGTTCCCATGCTTGTTATCATATCTAAAGATGATTTTATGATCTCATCAGTTTAGATTACAAGAAGATGTCACTAATAAGGTCACTGTTAATTTTCACCACTTGTAGAAGTTTTGGTTCTATAAAATGGAATTATGTGAATGTGATATGATTTTATTAATTTTTTTTATGTAATTAAAAACCCATTCCTTCCAATATTACTCTCTAATATCAATATCATGAAGTTTGCAGTCAACAAGTGAAAACACAGTCAACTTGTTGCTTACTTTTACTTGTAGGCATGGCATGTGGGGTTTTTAAAATGTCCATATAAGATAATGAATATTTAAATTATTTTTTATATATTATTATAATCATAAAAAATCAAGTTGGATTCTCTAAATAGTAAAATAAAAAATTGACAGTCAATACCATATACATAAACAATCAATCAACCATGAATATGCACCTACAGGTGCCATTGAGATAATAACACATTGGAAAATAGGAAAACTGAAAATTTTTAAATAATTTTAATTTTATGGACTCCATTTTTATATTTTTTATAGTATATAAAACTTTTTGAATACACATACACCATGTGTTTTCCTCATGTTTCCATTCATTATCTAGTCTGTAACTTCATGCATACCTACAAGTGCATCACAAATGATAATCATATTGAAGGAGTGTATTGGAAATAAATGAAGTTATAAATGGTTAAAATAGTATATTTAAAGGAATATAGAGTTGGTTATAATTTCATATTCATGCATACTACTTACAGTTTCATCCACTGCATACACATTGTAATGTCCACTTACAGGTGGCCTTGATAAAGAGTTTAAAATGTTGATCGAGGTGTATAGACATATTTTGAAAGCATTTGTGGAGTTTTTATGGTTTAATGATAGAATTAAAAACATATTTGAGATATTTAGTTGGTAGATAAGTTTAAGGAACCATGATCAAATTTGAATGACTATTTTTAGGAACAATATACCTAAAACACAAAAAAAGGGCCCTCGGTGTTTTTGGAGATCTAATATGATGATTTCATATTGAGTTTTGATCAGTCCAAAGGTATTAATATTATATCCATATCATACATTTATAACCTTACAAAAAGGAATGGGTGTGTGATTAGAGGTGCATAGTGTTTGGAGGCTCCCAAATCATGAAATTGTTTACTGAGTTTAGATAGTGATATTTATAGGATTTGAGTATCAAATGACCTTCATACCTAAAATTTAAATGCAAGAGAATGTATATGTATGTAAAGTAGTTATAAATAGTTGAAAAATAAATGAATGCTTCACAGGGCACCAATTAATGTTGGATCACTAGGTTTTGGGCCTGTAGGCATACCTACAAGTGTACCTTGGTTCAAAAAGGCCTCCTACAGTTGACTATAGGTATATACAATCCCATAGTACAAACTTAGAAATGAAAACCTAGTGGATAATGACACATATAAGATAAAAATTATTCCTAATACCTTATATGAATCTCAAGGGTATGTGACACATATTTCAAATATGATGTCCACCTATATGACCCTTGCATAGTCAACTATAGCTGATGGTGGTGGGTAGAGAGTAAAATAACTAGGGTTCTCGATGTTGGCATAGATTGAAAATGAGAATTATTAATTAAAATGACTATATACTGAGATTATAAACTATAAATTATTTTATATGAATTATTTTCAAATTTTAAACCATGCAAGATCACTTACAGGTGCCCTCTTCCAAGCAAGAAACACAGTATGTAGTCTGAACCAGGTAGGTGGAAAGGCATGTGTGATGATTTTGGAAAGACTTGGATGATAATTACTTATGAAACATATTAGTCATGATTATAATTACCTCATTATACCATCACATAGTATAACCCATGTAGATAAGGGCTCTAACAATGCAAACCATAGTCCATATATAAGACCCTAGACACAATCAACTTCTTCTATGAGTCTATTTTAGGTTTTGGTGCATTTTAAGGGTTTAATGATGTGATAAAGAGTTAAAATTTTGTAAATATAATTTTTGATAATTTTATAATCCCACCATATGTTCAATTTTTATGATATAACATGTGAAGTGCCATATATTTTGTCTTAGATAAAGGGCACTCCCCTAAGATGCAAACCTATAGACTTTAGAAAAGGGAGGTGATAAGGTGAGTTGAGGATAAATGAAACCTTAAAGGATGGTTTGATAATTTATATAACATATATACCAACATTATATAATAGGAAAAAGGGATATAAACATGCCAAATTTTCTTAGACTCATAAGTATGTAGGCATACTTACTTGGTCTCAACTTGGTCTACATGCAAACTAAAGGGTCAACTTCACTTATAGCCTTAGGTGGTCCTTACAATGAATTTACTAGGTAATATAATATATTTTTAAAATATTTTATTGTAAAGGAATTAATAGGAAATGTAATTTTAGATTAAGACCAATTCAATCCTATAGGGAGTGAAGAGAAGAGCTCTAATAGGTAACTTTGAATGCTTTCACCTACTTCGATACTTTTCATGAGAGATCAAGGAGATTGGAAAAATTTAAGAGGGTGCAAAGAAATTATTTTTTTATATTTGTTCATTTTTCCATCATCATAACTTCATGAAAAATAATTATAGGGAAAATGGCCTAAAACCCTCTAAAACCCTTGATAATGACCCAATTCAAAAAATAAAGAGGGTGATCCAAATGGCATGGAATGGATTTTTAGATGGTTTAATCTTGTAGAGGACTATACAGGGATACTCCCCATCGTACTAAGTTATACCCTACTTATATGTAGAAGGTGAAAATTGGATTTATTTTATTGTTTTGGGTGTTTTTTAGTTTCTAGGAAGATTCAAAGGATGAAAGTGGTTTTGTAAATACTCTTAAGTGCTTCTGTAAATACTCCCACTTTAGCTAGTCAAAACTACCATAATGAAAAAGCTAATGAGAGAGTGAAAATTCTAATTTTGAGTACATTTAAGGTATATTTGATGAATATAATGATATGGGATGTATTTTAATGTGTCATTAATTCCTATATATTTATTTTCATGGAAAAATAAAGCCAAATTTGAGGTCAAGTTTGAGGGGTGACTGAAAGAGGAGTTATTTGGATACAATCAATTATAACTCATATGAAAAATAATATTGATGATTAGGGATGAAAATAATACATGGTAGAGCATCTCTAAAATCCCTCCTATTTAGTGCAATCATCATTTGTATCCCAAGTTATATATGGGACGTTTCAAAAGGGCCAAATGATGAAGGTAATTTTTTGAGCAAGCAATGAGGAGTCTTATGCCACCTTTCAGGAGTTTCATCTATTTAAGGGACATTTTTCCTATTAGACCTTGAATTTTATATCCTCTACTTCATTATTTTTTCATGTATAAATCCTTTTCTTATCATGACACATATCTTAATGACCTTTGAACTCCTGTTTTCTCACTTCTCTCTCAAGTTCTATAGTAGAATCCATTTTGGCTATTGGAAGCTAATAACACACCATGTATGGTGAAGACCTACTATAATGAAATTGTATTATTACTTTGAAAAATATATATAAATCTATTTTTGAGTTCATGAACATTTTTCTAAGTGTGCAAGTGATGTATGGTGAAGTTAGTGATAATTTTATATTCTTAATTTCCTTATCCTTTCATGTTTATGAAAGATTTCATATTATAATAGGTCATATAGAGTGTATTAAAGTGTGTTATTATCCTTTCAAGTGTAAAATTATTTTGATAATGTTCAATCTACCTTATGGTTCATTTACCTTTTATTGTTTCAATCATATAACCTCTATATTGAAACATTGACGTTAGAACCTTTTAAGACTTACAATTTAGTTTTTATTAATTTTTTCATAGTGAATAAATATGATGGTATTATGTAAATAATATTGGTGTATCACACCCTTATAATAGTTTTATTTCATGAAATTTTTAACTCTTTTCCCTAAAGGCAACTAGTTAGTTAGGTCATAAGCATTCTAGGGTATATTCAGGGAGCTAGCCCTTAAACCTTGAGGTCTAATTCTACCTATAAGCACACCCAAATACCTAGAAGTATTCCCATGTTTCCAAAATATAGAATAGGCTTGAACACCCTCTTCTAGGGTATAATATTTAATGACAGACCTTTTATATTAATTACAAAATTATTTTGAACATGAATATGGTCATGTTATTTGATATTTATTTTGATAGTGCCAAGTCAATGTTTATAATGGTCAATATAACCAATGAGTGATTCATAATGATAAGGAGTCCTCCTATAGACTACACGCTTGAAAGTGGAATCTTGACCTTGGTCCTAGTTTACACTCTTTTATTCTTTAATCATGCTTTAGAAATAGATCTTGATATATACCAAGATGTTCATTTTTGTAAGGTGATTCCTCTTTGTTGACCTCTATTTCCCCTTGGTCAATCAGGTCTTAGATATAAAAATGTTCTAAATTTTTATTCATTCATGGGTATCATGTAATTTAACTATGTGGTAGTTTTAATACTCATATTAATTATAAAACATAGGTTTGGGTTTACTCTCATCAAGTTTTTTGGTTTCAAGAAGAAAAATCATTTTGTTGGATTTAAGTTTCTTCATCACATTTTCTATGGGCTCACCTAAATTAGTATACCACTGAATTTGGATTCCACCTTTAAATTACCTCTATGCATAATTATATTTGATATAATTTTATATTTAGGAGGATTTAAACCTTGGATGGTATGGATAGGCTTAACATATGTTAATCCATCACCAAACATTCTTATTCTTGTTGAAGAACTATGGATTCTCTAATGTGGGGGGAGTTTGACTTTGATCAGTATTGGAAAATATTTTTATTATCCCCTCTGTAATGAGATATTTATAAACGTAAATGAATTTCTCCATAATCTCATCAAATATATTAACATAAAATAATTAAAACTAAAAATCCAATTCTTTATTTACATTGGAGATGAATATAATAACCATTATTTCTCTAGGATCAAACATGGGAATCAACTTACTAGACTTTACCATTATTTTAATAATGATGATAAACTCTACCCATTCCTTTGTTTAGCATTGTAAATATATATTAGAGTGATTTCATGTTCCAAATTATAGGTGAAATCTTTGATAAATTTCTTGGTTATATCCACAAATGATGTGATTGATACCCTAAATAGGTGTATAAACCATTATAAAGTGGGTCTTCAAAGATTACAAGGGAATAATATAATCATGTAAGCATAAATATACACTATAGATTATACATAAAAAAGAGGTTATTCAATTTGTTAGTCAATGAAATCAAAACAAACTCAAATAACTAACATATTAATTCTAATCCCTATGTTGAGATATATGGAAAAAAAGTGAGAAATGAAAATTAAAAGACAAAAACTATGGTTTTACCTTCATAGAAGATTTGTTGAAGAATTGGTTTGAAGAGGTTGATATCAGCTTGTAGGTTATGAAGTGTTTGTTAATGATTGATTGCACATGTGGGAAGAATATTTCCTTATCTATACTTTATTATTATTTTATATTGGAATGATAATTAGTTAAATCTTATTATATAATTCAACAGAGTATGTTTTTAGGAAGAAGCTTGTATATAATGGCCAATGGCCCTTGTATTTATAGACTTTTGGAATGTTTGTCAACCATTGATCTAAGATCAAGATCAATGGTGGAGGATGAGTCATAAAAATAATGATTGCATATATGGAGTGTGTAATACATTCCATTTAACATATTTTTGGAGCATGGAAGGAATTTTAGAAGGAAAGTGCAGTCACTAGTCCTCTTGTAGTGTGTAAGAGGGGTGTAAGAGCTATAAGAGAGTGTGTAAGTGGCCATGTCATAAGACATATTATCCACACTAAATTATATTCAATTTAATTTCCCCTATGACATCACCAATATGAGGTAATAAATCCATTTTACTTCATAGAAAATAGATAATTCCCATTCATGGAATTTTCCATTATAGGAATTATTAGGATGATTAATTGGAAATTAGAATAATGGCACAATTGAAATGTTATTTTTTCAATTAAATATTCATTTAATTATCTTTTAATAACACTTGAAAAGGGTTAATTTTTTTCTATATGCACTTGATAATATTATTATTGTAATACAATCCATTACCCCAATCAAGGATGTGTCCTTGTGATTTTGGGAAACAATGGAATTTGTGTGGGTAAATTAGGTACATTGGCAATTTACAATTAATTCTACATACACTTAAAAAAAAATTGTCTTGATTTTAGTTTAGACATGGAATTTATTAAAGTGTCTATAATTTTCCCCTATTTAAGAAGGCATTTCGAGACATTAGGTATAATAACTTATTTTCAAAGAAATGAATTTTTTTTCTAGGAATAAATTTTATAACTCTTTAAAAATGACTTATTCACTATCATATTTTATAATTATGAGTTGATAAACATATATTGTTTCCCCAAAATACACCTGATTAGCCCTAGATGCCCACTCAATGGAATGATCAGGGAAAAATTTAAAATAGATGGGCCCTCAAAATGAAGTAGAAGACCTAGCCATAGACAAAATAGGTTGAGAGAAAGATGAATGTCAAATAAAATAAGATGGAAATTTTTTAATGAAAGTTAGAAATGGGCCTTTGATGGAGAATGGATGGGTTAGATATGGCCTCTAGGTATTAAAAATGTTATACTGTTGGCCATGTGATATGGATATTTGATCATGTTTGATAAATTTTTATGATTTTTTCTATACGCTCTTTTTTTATATGTATCTTGAGTACCATATATATTATTCATGGGTTTCAATAATCTAGTTTTAGGATAGTAGACAAGGGGATATTTTGATACAAAATTACTTGTGATATTTCTAGCACTTGAATTTTTATGTAACACCAAACATAATCCACCATGATATAAAACACCATGGTGGATAGGCCACAATGTGCTTAAGGACTTATGCATGATCAAACAAACATGAAAATACCACATGAATGATAAAAATCATGATGGAAATGATGAAAAAATTTAATGGATAAACTTAAATAAAATTACATGATAGGAAGGACCATCACAATGACTTTTTGGTAAAATGGACTGATTCAAGGAAACAATAAAAAAAGGAAGCAAAAAAGAAAGATACGAATCAAGAAAATAAAATCTAAAAATAAAATTAACAGAAAGCATCATGTTTCTCAACCAAAATTAAAGAAACTCACTAGCAATAATAAAAAATAAATAAAGATGATAAACACACAAACAATAATAAACAAGTGATTACTTAATCATTTGTGCATGTGTGAATGTAAGGTGATACTCCTGGAAGTTCTTCCACTAATATTTAGAGGAAAAATAATAGGAAAAGATGGAAACTTAGAAAGGAAAAGGGGGGAATAGAAGAAAAAGGAAGGGGTGGCCAAGATGTCTCAAATAATCTAAGCAATTGGACATTACCTACATAGTCCAATGGAGTTTAGGCCAAATGTAGTTCTCCTAGGGATGTGGGAAAGATTAAAAATGAAGATCACAAGAGATTTGATTATAAAATTAGAATATGAAAAGTACACTTGAAAAATGGCAAGATCTTTGAGATAAATTAGGAAAGGTGAAATTGTAATAGTAATATCTGAGATGAACAATGATGACCCATGAATCCAAGCATTACCTACATAGTCTTTGTGGACCTTTGACTAATGTAGTTCTCCCAGAAATGGGAGTGTAAATGAAAGAATGATTATTGTGAAATGGAAATGATCATGGTTAAATAAAGGGTTCCCACATGGAAAATGTGACAAACCATGCCATTTATAACATGAACAAAGACCAATGGTGATTAGGATGACAAAATAAGTAAATATTTTATAGCCTTATATATCTCATGGAGATTTTAAGTCCATTTTTCATTTTTTTGGATTTTTAGGTTGTTTTTGAGATTTTTCAAATTTTAGGTTTTTTTTTTTTTTTACTATTTTGAATGTTTTTCATTGTTTTGGCATCTCAACTGAATGGAGTATTATGATATGCATAATGTTTTAACTTGAAAAATAGTAAAAACATGGTTTTTGAAAAATGTCAAGAGTATGGTTTAAGTTACTCAAAAAATAAAGAGTGTGGGAAAATAGGTGACCAATCTAACCTTAGAAATTGAGATTTTCCTACATAGCCTATATGGACCTTAGGTCAATGTAGTTTCACCACTATAGTGGAAGATAATATGAATCAATAGTAGGGTGGAAAATATGAATGATACATGAAAAAAAAATGGTACATGATTATAATAAGAGTCAAAAGATGTAATTCAAATACAATTATATATGGAAATTATGTGTAATATACTATTATATATTTCTTGTCCTTGATGTGTTGATGGTGGTTATATATGAATAATTTACTTGAAATTTTATTTGACTTCTGACATCTAAAATTATGTTCTATATACAATGAACTAGAATCAATATTAGGATTAGTAATAAGATGGGGGAATAAGATCATAATTGGATTGACTCAATTAGAAGTGGGATAAATTAAGTGTGTTTTAATCCATGCCCGAAATAAATGGTATCATAGACAATGTTTAATAAAATCAAGCGTAAAAATGATTTAGATGCATAATATTCATGAGTTCATCCATCTATTTCCCATCTTATGTAGCTAATCTGTATGCTCCATTTTTATAGTTAAGTTTGATGATGAATGGGCTGAACTAATTAAGCTAATACTTTACCTTATTTTCATAGGCATAATTGGTATTTTTATGGTGGTACTTTAGGATAAGGTCACCAAGTTCAAAGTCTCTATGTTTGATGTGCTTATTATAGCGATGGCACAACGTGTTCTGATATGCATTGAGATTATTCAAATCAATCACCCATTTTTCATCAAGTATTTCTAATTATTCAAGTTGATATACTATGTATTCCCCCTCATCAATGATATCCTAGAATGAAATATGTATGGAAGGCATCTTGATCTAGATAGGGATAATAACTTTAGTGCCATAAACAAGGGAGTATGGTGTGGTTCCTATTGGGGTTTGGGTATTGGTATAGTAAGACTGGAGGGAAGGAAATAGTTATGAATACCACTAAAAAATAGAAACATTAAGAATAATTTGAAGGATTTGGACTAGGGTTTTGTTATCTACTTTAGCTTGGCCATTGATTTAAGGAAAATAGGCAATGGACAATTGTTTCTTGGTATGTTATGTGGTACAAAGGGATTTCACATCCTTATTTTTAAAGGATCCACCATTATCAAAAATGAGGTTAGATGGATTTATAATGAAAAAAATAGATTATTTTTTATGAATTTAGAAATCTACTTATCTTTTATGTAAGTGAGAGGAATGGCCTCAACCCACTTTGCAAAATATTCATATGTAGTGAGGATATGTTTATGATCATCTAAAGAAGAAATATTGTTTTTTACTATGATATTGAGTCCCATTATGGAAAATTTCCATGGCATGGGGATTGGCTAAAGTACACAAGTTGGCACATGAATGAGATCAGTGTGCTTCTAATAAGCCACACACTTTTTTACATAAGCACATGCCTTAGCCTCCATATTGGGCTCGTAATACCCTATACATATGTGTTTCTTGGAAAAGACCATTCCACTAGTGTGTTTCCTATAAATCCCTTTATGTACATCTTTAGGCATTAATGTATACTCTACCAGATCAAAATAATGAATTAAAGTTCCATCATATCCTTTAAGATAGATTGTGGCACTGAGTATGGTATAACAAGAGGTATTATAAATGAAGGATTTATGTTTATTACAAGAAAGGTTATAAGGGATAATATTATCATGAAGGTAGGCATATCTATTGGATTAACAAGGTGAGTTGAGACTGATGATATCACATAACATTTTAGATTCACAAAATTCATGAGCTAGCCTTAAGATATTTTCAATGAACTATTAATCTAGAACATGATTAGTAATTTCTATTAGTGAACAAATTATTTCCATTACATCTATAATATTATTGATTACCCTTAGTATCTAATAAAATTACATGAATTTAAATATTTGTTTAATATGGTCCACAATATTCTTGTAAGGAATAAACTTGTCATCTTTGGTCTGGTGTTAATATGTTACCTTGTTAATAAATAATTGAGAATCTCTATGAACATATAATTTCTTGATATTCCATTGTATTACCAAATGAAACCCTATGATGAGTTCTTCATATTCTAATATATTTTTGGTACAAGAAAAACCAATATGTAATGATTTGGGATTGAGATCCCCTTGTGGTGTTATGAATATAATACTAGCTCCTAATCCAAAAGAAGATTAGGAATCATCAAATTAAAGGGACTAGTGCTGAGGCTTAGAAGGTTTTTCATCTAGAATCATGATTGACTCATCAAGAAAATTAAAAATGAGTGGATTGTTATATGATAATGGTGATTTGGCAATTCAATTTACAACTACCTATCATTTATATCCTTTTTATGTACATATTCAATCTCAAATTCACTCAATAACATGACCCGTTTAGCCATACAACCAATGAAAACTACCTTGGAAAGTAGATATTTGAGTGGGTCCACTTTGGTAATAAAAGTGGTCTTATTGTTGAGCATATAATGTCACAACATTTGGGCTAAAAAATCATTGCTAAGCAGGGTTTTTCAACTAATTTGTAATAATGTTCATAGCCTATCTATTTATGGTTCAACTAGTATAAAAATATTTCTTTCCCCTACTTAGTATGTTGTGTCTAGAGTGCCCCCAAGGAATATTCATTTTTTGAGATGTAAATAATCAATGACTTTCTAGGTTTAAGTGGAGCTGGAACATGTGGATTTTCTAGATATTCTTTTAATTTCTCAAAGGCCTATTGACAATTGGTATTACCTGAGAAAATGGTACCTTGTTTCAAAATATGAGTTGATGGATTAGATCTTGCACTACAGGCTACATAACTACTTTAGATTAAAATATGGAGGAATTTATATAATGGCCTTAACCTTGGATAAATAGACTTCAATGCCCATATATGAGATAATGAAACCTAGTAATTTACCAAAATTAATGAAATTTTTAGGGTTAAACCTCACTTTGTATTAACTAAGGATTTTAAATGTTCTTCATAACACATCTAGATGTCCTACTTTGGTCTTGGATTTGCCAAAAATATAATCCATGTAATCTTAGACAATATTTTTCATCATGTAAATGAAAATGATAATCATTGCATGTTGGTACACATCATCAACATTTTTGAGGCAAAATGGCATTACTTGATAACAAAATATTCTACATAGAATGGTAAACATTTTATTGTGTTGGTCTTTAGGTGTTATTTTTATCTACTTATATCTAGAAAACCCATATGTAAAATATAGCATCTCGTACCACATTATGGAATCTATATTCATATCAATGTTAGGGAAAGGAAAGTCATCCTTTGTGCATGATTTATTTATATCTCTAAAATTTATAAATAATCAAATTCCTTGTGTATTTTTATTCATTGGGACTATGTTTGATATCCACTCAGAATAATATCTCGGTTAAATATACCCTCCCACCAATAATTTTTCTAATTCTTTCTTGACAAGTACAACTATGTTAGGGTGCATTTTCTCAAATTTTACTTGAATGATTGTATTAGGGTGTAAAACAAGGTGATGTGTAACTAAATTAGGGTCCAAGATAGGTATAAATAAATAAGAATATGAAAAAATACAAACAAGCTCTTGAAGGAGGGAAATAATAATTTCAAGTTCCTTTGTAGTGAGAGATGTTTTAAGTTTGATCCATTTAAGATCAGATGGTGTTCTGATATTGACTTCTGTGGTATCTTCCATAAGTAGTGCATAACCATATTTTAGAATAGGTGGTAATGTTTTACATTAGTAATATTTTATATCTAGTGGCTTGAATAGCTTGTCGATTTAACCAATACAAAAGGAATGTGAATCACTAAAGTCTATCAAAGCCCACTTTAAAAAGATGTGAGGGAAATCTTAAGCCAATTGATCAAATACTTTTTGATCCTATGAACTAATGTTGGATTGGTATGAATTTTTAGGATTATATCAGGCCTATGATTCAATTGAAATATGGTGAGCTTCCACATCCAATGGTGCATGAAACAAGTTTTCACCATGGTACTCATTTTATCTTTTTTTTCCTTGATCTCAAAGTGCGTCAAAGAGGTTTTCACTTTGGGGCCTCAATGTTTTATTTTATTTTTCTTTTTATTTGTGACTAAGTATGTTCACATAATCTCCAAAATAATAATTAGGATTTAATGTAATATAAAATCCCTTTTGGTGATCACCGAGTGGCAAACCATCTCTAAGGCCCAAGAATTCAAAAATTACAGCATCATTATGAAAAGCGTTCAATGGTACATAAGACTCTTGTTGGTTCTAGTTGATAATTTGGGGATGATGAAGGAAAAGAGGGGAATAAAATGGAATATAATTAATGTTATAGATGATATTAGGGTTAAATATATTAATCTAATCCAACTCATTGTAAATTCTATAATAGGAATCTATGTCATTGTTGGAATTGTCATTACTACACAATAAATTAATGTCACTTTTAAGATTTGATGGGTCACTCCAGGGGATTTGTATCTAATACCTCAATTTAATTTATTTTTGGAAGCTAATACTATTTCAATAGGCCCTTATTGATTTTCCCCTAGGCTTTTTCCCTTATAGTATTGATTATCCATTATCCTATTTAGAATAGGGTACTTTGTGTTTTGGTAGCATGTCATGAAATCATCATTATATAACCATAAATCATCACAAAAATTTATCTATTATTGATATTGATAAGTTTTTTTGATTAAATACATGGGCATTTTTTAATTATAATCATCCTTCCTATGCCATTCCATTTTTATTAGTTTTTACTTTAGGTCTACCATATGATTTGGGTGTTTTAGGCAACTTGTCTATATTGAAATCATTGCCAATATTGTATACACCAAGGATGTTGTATTGAATAATAAAATGGTGGATGTGTTAGGAGATGGTTTAAATAAAGTGGAGGTAATATTACCTATATCCACATAACCAAACTCATGTGACTGATCAATGACATCCTTCACATTTTTGGGGGTGGGCTCTATGCCAAGGTGATAGTTAAAACTTTCATACTCCATTTCCAAATGTTTAAAAAATTGGTATGGTTATAAGTCACCAATAATAGTAATTTATAATATAGAATAGGGAAACATGATACATTTATTAATATTAGAAGGTGTGTCATGTACATTATGAATCCGAGGTCACACAAGGAGAAAATTATATGACAGTTCCAAGTCAAGAACATTACAAATAATATCATGGGTTAGAGACCAAATGGTATCATATATACAAATGGTGCTCTAATATTCCCACTCCTCATTATCAGATGAATTAATAGTCATGTTATATATCTAAATATATACTACTATGTATCCCAAGTGTTTGACTAGCTTCAATGTTACAATATTTATCCCTAAACCATTTTCTATGAGGACTCATTCAATTTTGTGTTGGGAAATGATTACTTATATATAAAGAGGATTACTATGCAAAGGTCCAGGGGATGACATATCAATTTGATCAAAATTATGTTATTATCATGGATATAAATGACTTTAAAGTGTTTAAAATTTATTAGGTGTAATGTCATTTGGGACCTTAGATTGACTCAGAAGTTCATTCAATATGTTCTTGTGGACATTTGATGTATACAAAAGATCTAAAATATGAATTTTCACCAGTTTAGTTTGTATTTATTCCATAATATCATAATGTTTGTAATTAATAGGAAAAATCAGCTTGATTTTTTGAGGGGGAGGGCCTTGAATGGTTATTTTGGAGGAAGAAGGTACATGACCTTGAATAGTAACTATAGAGCATCAAGTTATGATTATGCAACTACATGTCACTGAGAGGATATTATACATAAAAGAATGTGAGTATGGGATTGGAATGGTAACTCTTGATTGTTGACTTATATGAACACAAAGTCATAGAAATGGATGATTATGAATAAATAGGGGTGGGGGTCTTAAAATGGATGGCTAAGGTCATAGGGTACTATTAGTGCTTGACTTGGGGTTAATCTCAATGGTATCTATATACCCATTAGTAATGCAACCTATGACAATATCATATTCATAAAATACATTATTATAGTTAAATTGATTCGAATGGACACCTCATTATTGATTATAGTTTTTTTGATACTAATTCTACCTCTAATTCTGATTATTATGAGGTTTTTTTAATTTTGGTTGTTAGCTTGATGTTGATTCTAGTTTTGGTTATTTTTGGAGATATGTTGTGGAAAAGGGTTTTGATAAATAACCAAATTATGGTTAGACATTGTGGCCAAATTATGTAAATCTATTTCACCAATTACAATAAAATATTGGATGAGATAGAAAATCTATACACATATTTGAATATAATGACCTTTAACCTAATGCTAATCACAAAAGTCATTCTCTTCGTACTGATTGAGTTTAGGTTAGTTTTTGGGAAATGGTTTTGGAATTGACCAAATTATCATGTTAGAAACAAAGTTTATGAAAAACCATCTCAATAGGATTTACAAGATTACTAAAAACTTGATTATGATAAAGACCTCTTCTAAGACGAGGTCTTTGTAAAGTGAGAGTTTGAGTTGGTGGGTTCTCCTAAAAAATTAGTGCTTGTACTATTTGCACATGCTAGTATTTAGTTACCCTATCTCCTACAACATTTATATTATTTTTGAATGGTTTAGGATTCTCTAATTTACTTATTTGTTCTTATATAGGATCTTGTATCTAAGTTTTATTCTGAACTTGGTTCTGAGAGTATATGTTGTTTACCCCTTTGTTTGTAAGGGATTAATCAATCTATATTTCCTAGGAAATAATTTATTCAAATGTATTAGTATAATGAATATTGAGATTATAAGATATGTCATATTACATATTGGTAGTAAACATTTCATCCAATTTCTTGTTGGGGAGATTATGTGGAATTCAACTAGCCAATTCACACTACCATTGTAAATAATTGGCAAAGCTTTCTCCTCCTCATTATTTAGCCTCACATAAACCAACCGTAGTTATCTCATGTTCCAAATTAAAAGAGAAGTGCTGTATGAATCATTCTTAAAATTCATCAAATTTATCAATGGAATTCTTAAGTATACTAAGGAACCATTCCAAGGTGTGCCCATCTAAACTGAGGGGGAACAAATGAAGTAGGTACACATTGATATACATAACTTCTTAACATGTGACAAAGAAATCTATTGTATGATCCTTGGGATCGACTTTACCTTTGTATTTATAAAAGTTGGGGATCTTAAAATGATGTGGGAAAAGTACATGAAGATATCTCATATTGAAGGGATAAGATCATATATCATATAGTTTAAAATTTTTATTCTAACTTCCTACTTGAATGGCCAAAAATACATCTTTAACCTCTTTCAAATCCTAGAAAATGGGGCTAGAGTGAGTAGAAGCAAGTAAAATGTAGTGGGTATTCAATGTTTCATTAATTTGACCTAAATAAATAGGTAGTGTAAAAATATTGGTGAATTTATACATGATTGGTTCTACTAGTGATATTTACTCTTTGATTATAGTTTTACTATTGATATGGTAATTATTGTTGATAAGGCACTTGTTGCTTAGTGAGACATTTATTTGGAAGGAACTAAGGCCTAAATGGGGGAATGTTTTATTGGGTATTTAATGGAACTTGTTGATATTAGAGGGGAATATGATGTTGATTCTTAAGATTTTGTCATGTAGGGGGAACATGTTGTTGGTTAAGTGGAACATGTTGCTTGATTGAGGAGGCCCCTTATTTAGTAGAAGTAACAAGTGGTTGACTAATGGAAATACACTCTTAATTAGACAAAATTTGTTGAGGATTGGTTGGAACTTGTTTAGGTTGGTTATTGGTCACCACTTGTGGAAGTGGAGTATTTTTTACTCACAACCTACTATTCTAGAATAGGTGTGGTATCAAGGTGTGCTACGAAGTACCCATAATTTTAGAAGAAATGATCTATTGGGAATTTTTTTGAATGCATTTTTTTTTCTTATGTTGTAGAGGGATCTTGATGTGGGTTGGGGTATTATTTTTGAGATTTATCTAACATATGCTAGAAATAACCCATGGGAGTATTTGAATTAAGATTATTTACTAGATTGATTTCAGATATAAGTGCGCTAAAGAAATATGAAAATAATGTTCTGTTACAAAATGGATGAGGATAAAAAATGGGATAAGTTAATAAATCCACTAAACTTTTAGTCAAAATACTTAACTCTATTAGGTATGGATTTTAAATATGTAATATAGTAAGGGAGCTAGTGAGAGTAGTGAAAGCCTATTTAGCTTAATAGATTTGAGAGGCAATAAGTTGGATTTGAGAAGACTAGTCAATGAGCTGACCCATTTCCTTGTTGGACACTACAAGAGATTGATTAGAAATCAGTATAAATTTTTTATCTTGTTGAGAATTTACCTAATTTTCTAATAATGCAAGAGGATTTTCTTTGGGAACTCTAACTAAATAATGCAATTCCTTGATGGGAAATATAGGGGGAATTCTTCCCAAATTTTTAAGAATCCAATAATATGTTCATCCTTGTTGTCAAATATTTGTTGTGTAAATTAATATTATCTATACTCAACACTATATGGAATATTTATAAGGTGAATTATATTAGATCTATGTTTTATATCAAATGGTACATGTGTAAGGTATAATCGGTATTGTCTTTATTTGGTATTAGGTAGTACAGTTGGAAGGTATGGGTTATGTTGTTTAGGTCTAGTATTAAATGGCATGTTGGTAAGGTATTTTTTTATCTTACTCATCCTACACATGGAGGTCATACCCATATGGGTTGTAAACTACCTCTTTGTCAAAGGAGGGGTTATAGAGATCCCCATTATGTGTGTAATTAGGCATGTTTATCTTTATGATATTTTTTTTAAAAGTGATTGGATACCTTAAAATTAGTCTTGACTTGGTATGTGGATTTACTAGGAATAGAAATTGAAAATTAGTTTGAGGTAATTCATTTTGTTTGTGCTAAGGTAAATATCAAATTGGAATTCACTAATTCAAAAGTATGATATTGTAAAGGGTTTGACCAAGCAAGGCTATGTGGATCAAATGTGTTTCCAAGAGGTGCACACAAGTTTTACGTACAATGGTTTCAAGTGAAAAATTTTCAATAATTGTAATCTTATAAATATTTGATCTTAGTCTTGACTTGAAAGGATTAGATCTTGGAAACTTGATTTAGACTTTTGAAACTCTAGAATACTTTGAATAGAATTGGAACTTGGATTTGGAATAACATTTGATTTTGAAAATGATGTTTATTAGAATCAAAAATTATATTTAAAATTAGAAATAGGTTTATAATATATTGGATATCACAATGACACAATTTGGAACTTTTTTCTTGAATCGAAATTGGAATTAGACTTGGAATTTATATTAGATATAAAATAAAATAGATGACATAATGAAATTGGTTTAAATAATAATTTAGAACTTTGGTCTTTGGTATTTGAATTGATTTGAAGTCGTCATATTGGATTATAGAAAGGCTTTGGTTCAAATTAGGCAACCTAATGGTGGGGTTTGGACAAGGTAGATATTTGGACCAACTTTGACATGTCACATTTATTTGACCCAAATATTTGATAGAGTAATTCCTCATTATATGTGTATAAAAATAGTTTGGATTTGGACATGGTTTGTTGTATTTGATTTCAAATATCAATAGATATTTAACACAACAATCAAACAATAACACAAGCAATACAAGATAATTATAATAACTAACACAAGTTTGAATCGTATTAATTTGACCCTTAAATATAACTAAATTGAGAGAGGATTATAAAATTTAATATTATTTATTTTTTACATTTATTAGTGGTGTTTTAATCTCACCCTTATCTCAAAATGTTTGTATGAGCAAGGAAATCTATATGGGATATTACTTTTGCACCCCTGCATCAATGAATGTTCTACAAAAAAATAATGTATTCAAAGTTTTGATTTCGTTTTATAGATGGTCCCAATATACCTTTTGGTATATGGGCACAAAAATTCATCAATTGTAAATTGATAATTAATGGGCTATTCACCAAATGGTTTATGAAACAACTCCCCAAAAAATCTAGAATTGCCAAAAAAATATGTCTAAGATTGCATGTTGAACCCAACACCTTGCTTGCTAAAGTAAGTAATACTCACTCAACATGCTTACATGAATTAAAATATAATAAAAGGAGGTGATTTTATATAATTATCTAGGGGTAACTACTCATAAAGGATGTTATGGGGAAGCAGGTTATCTAAAGGGTGTTCTATGGGGTTAGAGGTGTATCGAGGTATGAATACATAGATAGGTCCCAAGTACCATATAAAGTAATCATTATTATTAATAGGACCATTTATATGTCCTTAACCCTTTTTGAAAATATTTCTCTCCTTAGTGGGTTTTGGTTTCATTCATGGGTGGTTAAATGGTTACTTTCAGACTAACCAAAAAGGATAACCTTAAACACCCTATGTTATTATGTGGTAAAAATAGTTCAATAAAATGAAAAAAAAATATAATGTTGTATTAATTGATAATAGGTATGATATCTAACATTTTAATCATAAGTAACATCCAAAAATTAATTTGAACACATGTATATTATGTTGAATTCCCATAAACATACAATAAATTTTTATCAATACTTAAAATAAAGTACAAACATGAAACATAATAAAAACCAAGTCATCATAGGCCATTACTTGAGTGATACCAGTCGAGGTTGTCAAATTCATCATGGCTTAGGGTCACTGTATCATATTCAACATATTATTTTAAGTTAACAAGTTTCCTAATTAATAAGCATGAATGCCACTATCTAAATAAATGTGCAATGATACAATTATGATCAAATTCATTATTTATCAGATAAGATATAAAAACAACCTATAATTCAATATATGAAACCAATATTTTATTATCAAATATTCAATGCATTTATGATCATTAAGAGGAAGAATTTATGTAAACTAAAAGTATATTACATCCAAGTGTATATTTCTTAACATTGATTATTCAATCAACCATTATATTTTAAGTAAAGGGGGAATATTCAGTCTATACAAATTTCATTCTTATTAATTAATTTCCAACCGTACATTTACTTAGAAAATCTTATAAAAAATAATGAACAATTGGTTCATTACCCTTTTCCTACAATAATAATTTTATTAAGGAGCAACCCATCCTCATACAACATATTCTAGAGCATGATCAAACATGGTTGGGTAATATGGTTCCAACATGAACAATTATATAATATGAATTCTTAATAATAGTTTTCTTATGCAAATGATAATTTATAGCCAATTATCCAATGAGTGGAACACAAATAAAACATTCATTTAAAGAAATCGTATAAAAATAAATGTTTGAACATGTCATGACATAGTAGTATGCATTCATTTTCATCCCACAAGAAGAAAATTATATGCATACATAACTCATAAGAATGAAGTTCAAAAAATATATATTTAACCATCATTTTTTTGTATAAGCATTAAGCATGGAATAATGCAACACTAAAAAAATTTATTCGATAATTCAAGTAATTTAAGGCAACTTCCCTCATTTACAAGTTGAAAATTCCTTCTAGAATTTAGATTAAACTTATTAATATATTAAGTATCCTTTCATATAGAAATCAAACTCATAATTTTATTCATTTCACCAATGTAACTAAAAATAAAACTTAAGAAAGTAAATCAACAAAAATTAGATTAATTAATAATGAATGTTCATACCTTTATATGTATCCTTATAAGACTAAGGTATGCAATAGAGATAATTTCATTCATGCTTCCCACATATGCTGGCATCAAGTATCAATTGAGCTTGTTCCCAATAATTCATAAGCAAGATGAAAACATCTAAAGGTAGATATCTATAACCTCAACCACTTCCATAGTTAAACCAACGTATATAAGAGAATCATGAGTATTTATGTATATCCAAGAGAAATAGTTGGAAATTTAATCTATAAACATCCCCTTGAGTTAAGATTCCAACTTATTAATAATTTAACTAACATACTTAAGTATGATTAAAATACCATGAATAAGTGATATATTTGCATAAGAAAATCTTTATTCATATCTACCACATAGTACTCATGTCAATAGCTAAGTGAATGTTCTATAAAACTACACAAGAAGTAACTACTATGCTAAATCATGTATAAGATAAACTAAAAGTTTTTTCCATAATAATAATGATAATGTAATGTACTAATATAGAATTAGTAATGAAAAATTAATAAACAAACCAGGGTAAAAATTTGAGTACATGTAAATGATTAGATCCATAAAATATAAGTAAACTTTAGCATCTTAACATGTATCAACATTATAATATTTTTAGTTTCTTTTCTTGCATGATTCAATATCAAATATAATGTTAGCATACCAAAAATGCCAAGTATAACTAAACCAACATAATAATGAAATTAGATTATAATTTTATTATCTAAACCTACTATAAGAAAGTGATAAAACAACTGAGTTAAGAACATATAAAAAATATATAATAAATTATTACTGATTACCTCATATATATCTACAAAATCATACAGGTGTGCGAGCAACATGTAACCAAATTAGACAAACCCTCCCAACCAGCCCTTTGAGCATAATCACTAATGTCCCTTACCACCCCATCCATCAATTAGATGGTGGTTTTGACTACCATGGTCAAGAAGGGATTCTGAGCAAGTTAGGATTCCTAAACCATTAGACAACTCAACATAAAATTAAAAGTGACATAGACAAGTGACTATCAAGTACCATCCCAAGACAAGACATAAATAACAAAGTAACACATTGTTAAAAATTGGTAGTGGGGATAATATATTGTAAACTGCTCAAAGGTCATAGTTATGGATTTAAAACCAAATCTTTGTCCATAGCGTTCAAAAAAACTAACTTGGAAAACATAATAGCAAGTTCAAAAATCCTAGCTGTGACATTTACACTATAAAATTGAAACACACAACAACCCTTTCAAGATTGCAGAGAATCATCAAGACAACAAAATAACCTCAATTTGCATTATAAAAAAATATATATTAAAAAATACATAGCAAAACCATTCCTTTTTCAAGTTTATATGAAAAAGATAAAATTGATACAATCCATTGGACATTGGATACCCATTGAAAAGTCTTATGACTTCCCAGATGCATATGCAACATCCAAATATTTTTTTGGAATTTATTTTAAAGAAAAATAACCAGACTAATAGTTATAAAATACTTATATGATTCACGTAGTGGAGAAAACATAAATAATGCAAGTAGAGTCTATAATATATTATGCAATAACCTTCTCTTTCCACATAATAAATTGACCATGAAAATAAAGCCCACAATCCATAGTCAAAAACCCGAATCTCCATTTTATCCATTTTACCATTCTTCTCCTTTGCCTACATCCAATCTACACATCCTAACTAACTCTTTCCATTCCATCCAATTGGCCCATACCCCCAATGAATTTAGCATTCAATTCAAGGAGGGATAAAGTCCCTCCAATGCCATCAATGAACTCCTAAGACACCCCCATAGAAAAATCATAAATGCAATGGTCATAAATGACCCAATCTAGAAATATCCAAAACTTAACAATATTAAAAATAATAAATTTAAATTTTTTAATTCCATAGTGTTTGAATCAACCAAGAAAAAAACATACACCAACTAACCATGGTCATAGTGGATGTGGGGGGTCATGGGGAAAGATCTAAGTAAGTCCCTTAGGGTGTCTAAGTCCTAGAAAATGTAATTTCAAAACAAGGGGGTGGCAAGGAGTTTGTATAATACATATAATAATTACAAATAAGGAAGTCTTATAAGAGGATAGTTTAACACAATAATGATATGCATCAATCAAATAGTCATATGATAAGACATCAAAAGTCAAGATGCAAGAAAGGCAAGAAGATGAACTATGATAACAAAAGAAAAATGATAAACTATCCAATAGAAATATACTAATTTGAAATCATATGGATACCTTATGGAACCCATCTGATTGCCTATGAATTAATTCGATACCCCAAAGGATAGATTCCACATCCATCCAAGCCTAAATATCGACACCTATAACCATTGAATATACATCAACATTACCTAATCGATAATAAATAAAGAAGTATATAACTATAAGAAAACATTAATTACATCAAGTATTTCATATAATCATTATGTGAAAAAAATAGAACATGATATGTCATCAACCTATAATCCAAGTATCATCACATCAAAATCCAACAATACAGTCCATCTAGATAAAGAAATGTAGTAGTAAGCTAAACTAATAGTAATAATTTTGTTTAAGCATTCATAAAAAAGTATTAGAAAGGTAGGTTCATACCTTCCTTAAAGTGGAGTCATCTTGATGAAAAATAACAACCAAGAATAATTTCAAATCAAAAAGAGGTATTACTACACTTTCACAAAATGCTTACACCTTCCAAGCATTAACAAATAACTCAAGAATAGAAATAGCTAGACTGATAAACTTTATCAATTATCATGTAAAATAAAAGTCATGTCTATTACATTCTTGTGTAATCTATTGTTAATACAAATAAATTTGGCATGTACTTAACTTCTTGTTATAACACTTGATTTATCTAACTCACATTATGAGTATATTCATAGTTGTCAACTCATACAAAATAACATATTAAATAATTTTCATCCTAGTTACTCACTCAAACAAGTTTTGATAGAAAAATGAATTTCAACCAAACCATCATCTCATTATGAGGAAATATTAACACATAACTCTAATTTCATAACAACATTTTAAAAAATAACAATCCAACAGATTTTCACAAAATCCCTGGATTTAGGGTGTTGTCTTCCCATAACATTTTAAAGTTAAACAAACTATACTGATAACTTCATATCATTATAAAGAATGTAAAACAATATAATATTCATATATGTATGTGGAATTACCACCATTGAAAGTATGGTTTATGCATAAATTATTTCATTCATATAGAATGAAAATCATCAATATCAACCATAATACTATGATCCCCACAACATGCATTATGCATGCATACCTTCCTAGTAACTTTCATCACATAATTCTAGAAATAATATATATCTATCATACTATGGTTAATTATCTTTCACCATTTACTACTCGTGGGTTAGTTCAAAATCCCACACCAACTACATCAAACATCAAACATGCCATACTAGCTTTCACATGGAACCCTAAGGATTTTAGCATGTTCTCCAAAAAAAATTTATCTCACATGATTGTTATAGGGATTACAATCCCACCATATCACTACACTTACCTCTTGGAATCACAATAAAGTATATAAAAATTTGAAAATTCACCTGATCAAGACTTAATATTATTCCTCCTGAGCATAAAATCAACAAGAATTACATCCATGCATAAACAATCAAAAATATATAGTTTAGAATAATAATTTTAGGTATACACAAACAATAACTTGAAAGCAACATGATTATATTTACAAGTCAACACATGCCTTAAATTAGAACATTCATTATAGAATTTTAGTTTTATGTAATTTAACCCTTACCTAATTCATAGCATGCTTGAATTTACAAGTTAATATGTGTTTGTATTTTAGCAAGTTCAAAATTGTGGATTTTACATAAAAGTCCAATTTATAGGAATAAATAGTGATTTTACAAGGATACATAAATATATTCCACAATTTTATTTTTAAAAAAACATTAAATAGGTAGGTAAAGGAATTATCAATCCTAGAGGTGATCATTATGCATGAATATCCCATGACCATCTTGTGGTGCTCATGGTGACAACTTGAATCAATTAAGTAGTTACATGGTGAAAAGGGGAGAAGTGGGTTTTCATCCTACATGAGACTCCACTTATCCCCTACCTAGCCTAATCATCATGGATATAGTGTTCTCTTTACCCTAAACCTCATACTTACATCAAATTTCAATGCTAGAGTCATGATGTGAGATCACACTAAATAACACATTTACTTACCTTGGTATATCTTTAGTTCATATAATCTAATTCCAAAAGAAAAAATATAATCATAAGGTGGTTCATGATCACATCACATCAATTTATATACATAGAATAATATTTACATCAAGGGCAATATGGAAGTTTAAAACTAATTACATTCATACATAATAGGGAAGTTACAAGTTGCATGATTAATATCATCAACCAAGGGTATATTGTTTACATAATATACAATAATTTACATGCACTAAAGGAACATAGTGCTATGCCAAACATGTGGGTCCAAGGGTTTGGTAAATTATTCTAAGGTAATTTCACATCACACCACTTAAACACATTAGTGAATGAAGTGCAAGGGTACATGGTCCTCACTAATCTACTTGATGTCCAAATATCATCTAAGAAGGCATAAATATCTATCATAAAATATGATTCTCAATTTTAAGGATCTCAAGCTTATCAACACCTTCTTTCAAGGAAGGGTGTGTTCTATCACATCCCATAAATCAATATCCATGAGTATTGGAATGTTACCAAAAAAATTCATGCCTCATGGATTAGATGGCTAATGTTATTTGGTAACAATAAGAGATCTTGAAAACTTCCTCACTTTCCCAAATGAATAAGTCATATTCACCCACTAGGCCCTCTAGACCTAACTTTCATCTTTGGACTTCCTAAGAGTATTAAACCTCAATAATCATAAGATTGCCTACCCATAAAATCCACATATGATCACCAAACATGGTTTCATGATTCCAACAACAAGATCTATCACTATCCTTTCAATTGACTCATGTGAACAAATCAGAGGTTGACTAGCAATGCTTGATTTAACACAACACAATCTTAGGGAATGGATGAACTTAGCCAAGGATCCAAGTGAATATTACATTATCATCATGGAAATTATAGTTTCCACAACCATAATATAGATGAAATCACAAAATTCATCCTCATCGATGTAAAATATATATATCCATGAGCATCATAAGATCCTTATGGATGCCGAAACTCAACCCAAACCCAAATGATGATCACATAGACATAAAAATGACCAAGGGTATCATATCCTCCTTATGTGATTAAAACATACCCGTGTTCAAATGAAAATAACCAAGAATCAAAATATATCCAAACACTCAAAATCTTCTAGAGTTTTAGAGTGATGAAACCCAAAGCATCTAGTTGTTCAAGACAAATCAAGTATAAATTTAGTTGAACACATATTTTTATCACCTTGGCATTATGATGCATAATACTTAATCACTTCTAGATTACAATGGTTGTAATTTAGCCAACCATAACAAAGGATTCAACCCAAAACCCTAACCAAACTTAGCTTATAAGTCCAATACTTAGAACAAAACAATGTCCCCCGACCATTGACATTATACTCAATTATTATTTATTTTATTGAAACCATTCTAGTGTAGAAACACACAATCCAAGAAAGAATTTACCATTTCATTCCCTATCTATCAATAAATCTTAGCTATATAAATCACAACTTATTCATAATAAGTTCTAAAAAAATGATCACAAGAAATAAGAAACAACCCTTTGATGTTTCTTCCAAACCATATACGATATAACAATGCCTTACTAGGATATTTATGTTTTAGATATATAGCATGACACAAATCAATCAACTGAACTGATATGAATATACTTCTATGAATAAAATAGTTTCATCCACATAGCAGTTCAACATATCTTTATCAAGGTTTACCATCATGGTTTTCCAAAGGCAAACTTGCCTTGGAATATCATAGTCGAACTAGAAGAAAATTAAATTCATGGAGAAATTATTACTCCACTTATAACCATACAACATACAAGAGGCATGCTAGTTTCTTAATTGTAGTATTGAACTCTTTTCAATAAATGTACTAGATATTTAGTTTACTGAACAATAAATTACATCAGTCTTACCTATGAGGATAACAATGGTTATCAATACCATTCATGAATCATATATTCTTAAAGGATCCAAACATTCTCCCAACTAGTGGAATCATAATATTGATTTATTTTACCCAAGAAGACTAGCCCCCTATACCCAATCTATCCCTCCAAATTATAGTTAAACCCTTGGTCCTCCTAGGGTCATAATGTTCCAAGCATCTAGTGATGGGTTTCCCATACAACCCATCAAAATGTACTAGACACTACTTCAATTTATTCTAAGAGCAAATAATTTATAACTTATCTCCTATTGACCCACCCATATAATCCAATTATCGACGAGTGAGTCTTGCCCAAATGCAACCAAAAATGGGAAGGGTTAACCCAACCAAGGGAAAGGCAAAGATAAATAACCATTGTATAAAATTAGACTTCCATCATCCTAGTGCCATACTAAAACACCCACTCAATCACATTAGTTATCACACCTTATAGGTTGATATACTCATGTGTATACATATTCATGCATCAAATTCATCATCAGCTCTTACACCCTTACTTGTAGCTCAAGCCCATTGACATGACCCATCAAATATTGGGAAAATCTCTAGGAAACATTATTGAGATTACTTAGTACATGTCCCTATTTATAGTCATGCCTTGGATGGACTCTCATGTTATTACAACCCTAATAAGGACTTCTTCCTAATTTTCAAGCCACCTAGCCCCTAAGATTTACTCATCATGAGCACCATCTGATTTGATTCTATCCTTGATTTCTAAATCATGGGATAACCAATTCAAGCATACTACCATTCTAAACCTACTTGGAGTAGCAAATGGTAGTAACCAAATAGCTAGTATAACTTTATTTAGTTGTAAAATTAGTTAACATATATTGAATTCTAGGAAGTGAAATAAAATAAACATTAGTCTCAAAAATACTCATAGCATAGACTTTGATACCAGATGAAATAACCCCAAATTTTTTCTTGGGAATTGCTAATAGAGTATGTCTAGGATTGTTCGTCAAACCTAACACATCACTTTATAAATCTAGTGATACTGACTAAACATACTCAAATGCACGTAATTGAAATGAAAGGAGGTGATTCAAGATAATTAGCTATGGGTAATTACTCACAAAGGATGTTTTGGGGAAGTAGGTTACCTAAAGGACATTTTATGGGGTTTGAGGCATATCAATGTATGAATATATGGATAGGTATCAATCACTATACATAGCACTCTTTATTCTATATAAAACCATTGATAGGTCCTTAACCCTCATTAAAAGTCTCACCTTCTTTAGCAGGTTTTGATTATGCTTATAGGTGGTTAAATGGTTACTTTCAAACTAAGTGGAAAGGATAACCTTAAACACCCTATGTTATCATGTGGTCAAAATAGTTATATAAAATGAGAATAAGATATAATGTTGTAATAATTGATAACAAGTAGGAATCTAACATGCTAATAATAAGTAATAACCAATAATTAATTTGAACACATGTAGATTATGTTGAACTTTGATAAGCATATAAAAAAAATTTATCACTGCTTAAAAAGAAAGTACAAACATGAAATAGTATAAAAACCAAGGCATCATAGACCATTATTCGAGTACTACCAACTGAGGATTTGAACATCCTCATGGCTTAGGGTCACTACACCATAGCCAACCTATTATTTTAATTTCACAATTTTCCCAATTAATAATCATGAATGTCACTATCCAAATAAATGTGCAATGATACAATTATGATCAAATTTATTATTTATTAGATAAGATATAATGATATGCTATAATTGAAATTATGCAACTAATATTTTATTGTAAAATAGATAATTTTCTTATGATCAATAAGAGTAAAAATTAATGAAAACTGAAAGTATATTATAGCCAAGTATATATTCCTTAACATTAATTATTTAATCAACCATCAGGGTTTAAGTAAAGGGGACATATACAGTCCATGCAACTTTCAATCTTGTAAATTAGTTTTCATCCATACATTTACTTATCAAATCTTATCAATAATGATAAATAATTAGTTCATTACCTTTTTCCTACACCAATAATTTTTTTCAGGACAACCCAACTTCACGCAGCATCTTCCAAAGCATGATAAAAAATGGTTGCGTAATATGGTTCCAACATAAACAATTATATAATATACATTATTAACAATAGGTTTCTTATGAAAATTATAATTTTCATCCAAGTATCCAATGAGTGGAACCCAAATAAAACATTTCATTTAATAAAATATTACAAAATAAATGTTTGAACATGTCATGACATAACAGTATGTGCTCATTTCTAGCCAATAAAAAGAATATTATATGAATACACATCTCATATGAATGAAATCCAACTTATGTAGATTCAACCATCATTCATTTTTATAATCATCAACAATGGAAAAAATATAAAACTAAAAAAATTTATTCCATAATAAAAATAATTTAAGATAACTTCCCTCATCTAAAAATTGACAATTCCTTCCAGAATTTAAATTCAACTTATTCATATATAAGGTATCCTTTAGTATAGAAATAAAACTTAGAATTTTATTCATTTTAGTAATCTATCTAAAAATGAAAGTTACAAAAGGAAATCAACAAAAATTATTTTAATTAACAATGAATGTGCATACATTTATACATAACCTTATAACAACAAGGTATGTAATAGAGAGAATTCCATTCATGCTTCCCACATGTGTTGGCATCAAGCATTAACTGAGCTTGTTCTTAATAATTCATATGTAAGATGAAAACATCTAAAGGAAGATATCTATATCCTCAAAACACCTCCATAGTTAATGTAGTATGGAAATTGGAGCATAAAGGATTTGATGAGATAATTACATCAAAAATTAAAAATATATAACTAAGTAAGATTTAGAGCCATTAAAATCAAAATTCAATTAAGATGAATGAAAAATTCAACCCAACACTTCAATCCTAAAGCTAATTGCTTTAAATCATGATTAAATAGATAAAAAAATAAGCAAATTAGATTGAGATTATCTTAGACTCATATTTTTGGCATTATGATGGTATGATAATGGATGTTGATGATGGATTGGATTGGCATGAAGATATTTGTATTCCTCTATTTATTGCTCCTTTATCATGGATATGGCATGAGAATTCAAGTTAACTTGTGGTTAGTTTCCATGGAGGAGTGGGTTGTTTATATATAAAATGGAAGGAAGGATTAATGGATAAAATTCAAAGTTATATTGTGGAGATATATGGTGTAGGATTATCTATGGAATTTTGAATTTCTTAGAGGGTTCTAAAGGAGATAAGGGAGAATTAAAAGGAATTAAAAATTCTTTGGAAGCCTCTATATTTAGAGGATTCTAGAGAGGAAGGCTGAGAATAGAGAGGATTCTAGAATTAGAGAATTTTAGAATCCTCTTAAGGACTAATTAGGATTAAGTAGGGGATTAGATAGGGATTAAGTAGGTGATTAGGGACTAGGGGTGTAGGAGAACCTAAGAATAGGCTAGTAGGTGGGCCATGGGAATTTAAAATTTCCAAATAATACATAAGTGAGGATTATGATAAGATAAAAGATGATTAGGGGAATTAATGAATAAGTGGCATAATAATATAGTTAGTGAATGAGTAAATATTGATGGGGGTATATGAGATAAATGATTATCAAGGGTGATTTTACGATGGAATTGGATGAGATAAATTAGATAAGTGGAATTAGTGTCAACTAATAGTAATATTAGTGACATTAAATGAAGTGAGGAAATTTATATGGATATATTTTTTCCCTCTTTTAAAGGCCATCATGAGTGGGGTGAAGTGGAAATAATAATGGTATTTTAAACAAAAACCATTTCTTGAATGAATGTTAGTAGACGATGTTAGTGGAAGTGATACTAGTGATTATGATGGCCCTCAAGGGGACATGCAGGAAAGATTGAGATGTATGGACACTAAAAAGAGGAAATGAGGGGTGGGATTTGATGGATAATTAGGATATGGGATGTGAAATGTGATATAGAAGATGAAGAAGATGAATTCAACTTGAGATATGAACTAAAGATTGATGATGCCCCTGGAAAAGACATATGCACAAGGAGTAGAGACAAATTTGTCATTATTGTTAATACATCTCAAGGGGGGAATCAATTACAACATGGTGATAATAATATTAAACGGCCAGAATCTTTAAATGTATCCCAAACAAGGATTCATGTATGGGAGAGCTATAGGCCAAGATAAGATGATGAGATGATAACATTAATAATGGGTGTATCTCAATGATAAAGTCAATTGATATGATGAATGTGATGAAAAATAATAATGATGTGATTGAGTGACTAAAAATATTTCGTTACATCAAATCAATGAGACATAATATGATGATAAAGTTATGGTTTGTGCCATGCCCCAATTGAGGGAGGGAACTATAAAAAATAAATGATTAATTCATCAATCAATGATACTAGATAAAACATGGATAGAATACCAATGTGATGATATATGGTGAGGAAAGAAGAGATAGTGGTCGAGCTATCCTTGGGCACTGAAAAGTGGCCAAGTGTTGCCTACATAGTCTTTGGAGACCTGAGGTTGATGTAGTCTTAACTAGAGGATACATGACAATGATGGAGTAGATGAGAATGATGATTAATGACTAGAGGATGATGTCAGTGATTTAAAGGATAGGAATTATATGTTAGTCAAATGAGTCAAGAGGATTAGATCAGTGATGAGAAATAAGGATGATTAGATAAATGATGAGGGTGTAGATGATATATCAATCATTATTATCATAAGGCTCATTATAGTCTAACCAATCAAATAGATATAGCACTTAGTAGTTATGCCCCATGATATAAGATATGACCAAGAGTCTATTGTGCCAAATTACATGGGCAAATAACAAACTCTACATCATCAATGACAATTAAAATCATCATTATATCTTCTAGTGTTATCATATCATCCTTGTTCATTGACTAATATATAAAAATAGACATGAGATAGGACTAAAAAGAAACATAAATAAACAAACAATCAATAAGGCAATCATTTAAATACATGATAAAATAAATACAAACAAGTCAAACAACATAGAGCATCCAAGTAACACATATAAGTAATAGACATGTGGTGTCATCATGTCTTGTCTAATAGTCCTGATGAGAGTTGGTAGGACAATTGATTAGGAGGATCATGATGTGATTTTAGACTTAGGATATACTTAAATTTCGATAAGATGATCATGATTAGGATTAGGAATTGGATAAAGAGCTTGAAAAATGATGAGTTGTGATGATTAGGGATGAGGTTTTGGATACTAAATTAATGTATAAATCAAAAGTGGTTGAAGGAGGATGATTTAGTTAAGATATGTGAATATTAGAATGACTAAGGTTTATCAAAAGACAAAACCCTATAAGAGTTCAATCTAAAAAATAAACTAGGAGATGAAGTGATTAGGTGCATTTCACACTAGCAAAATAGTGATTGGATGGGTTCTAGGTATGAGAAGGCAATGATATGGAGGTGATGGCTGCTAGATTAAAATCGTGGTAAGGCTATGTGTGTTGATAATACCTAGCCAAAAGTATGATATTAAAGATATGGAAAGATGGATAACCACTACAATTGGGTATAGTGTCCAAGGATGATAAATAAAATAATATGAGATAGATGGAAGATGAAAGATATAAGATGGCTATTAGATGGTGTTTAGGAATGGGAATGAAAGATATAATATGGGAGTTATTTAAGGTTAATTTTAGTGGGATATATTAAAAATCCTTGGAGGTTACCAGGTGAATTGGATTCGTAATGGTGGTGAATTAGTTTGGAAGGTGACTAATTGTGGAGTTGAATCAAGTGATGGAGTGGGAAAATTAAAATTTTATGAATAAAAAACTTTGTTAAACATAAATAATATGCATTATTGGTTTACCAATGTCCCATTTTGGATATTTTACATGATGTGTATGGCCATCCACATGATTAAAATAGTCATCTACATCATGTGGATGGCCATTTCAATCATGAGGATATCCTTCTACATGATGAGGATATTCATTTACATGATAAATACAATCATTTTCATCATGTGGATAGTCTTCTGCATCATGAGGATAGCCATATACATGATGTAAATGGTCATTCACATGATGCAGATGATTGTCTGTATCATGTGGATAACTATCCACATCATATAAGTGGAAATACATAAGCCATATACATGATGGAGATGGCCATTCATATGATGTAGATGACCATCCACATGATGAAAAATGGTCATCCACATGATGCAGATGGTCATCTACATAATGTGAATGGTCATATGCAACATGAAAATGACAATCATAATGATTAAAATTATCATCCACATGATGAAAATGGTCATTCTCATCATGTAAATGGTTATGTTAATCATGTAGATGGCCACTAGCATATATAGATGGTTGGTAGCATATGTAGACATTCATCAACATGTGTGATGTGTGGTGAATGTATTTATATGTCCTTTTAGGGTACTGACAAAAAATATTTATATGAATGAAACTATTTTAAATATATAATTATCTAATCCTAAAAAATACCTTGCATCTATAAAATTTAGGTGATTCCAAGCTCTTCAATACCCAAAAAAATTAGCAGATATAGATTTATAAAACTAAAATATTCATGAATTAATGAAGATTCACCACTAAAATTTTCCCTAGTGTTATTTATGATAATGATATTTATATGATGGTGGGGTATAGGCATAAGGCTTGACATAATGGACTATTTTTGGATTTTTCAAAATTTTAGGGTTTTTGAAATATTTCAAATTTTGGGGATCTTTGGGATATGTATGTACACTATAAAAATGGGGGTTAATAGCAAAGGAAATACCTAGACTAGAAACTAAGATAAGTAAAAGTGTATGGGATGACAAAATGGTGATGGTGATATTAAAAATATGGGGAGGACCAAGGAAGGAGGGACTATAGCTTTACCAATGACCACATTCTGAAGGAGCCAAATAATGATTATTATAAGTGTTCATTGGAGGATATGCCAAGATGACTCTAGAACATTTATAAAGACACCTTTCACTTCCTTATGAAGGCCAAGATAATAAGGAATGTAATATAGGATGCAATACATGATGGTGGGTAATGGATAGGATCAATGGACCTATATATATGATAGGGATGGGATGGGTGATAAATGATAAAGTAAAATGTAGATAATTGATATTTTACCATGATGCTGAAAATTGGTGTTCATCATTGTACCTACCCAAGGCACCAAAAGAATATTTTTCACCATTGGAAAAATGATTTTTTTGGGCATCTTGATTTCATGGATAAAGGCAAGTTGTAGGAATTATCAATATTGCCTAAATATTCAACCAACACTTGTTTTGGAGATATGTGATGCTAGGATAATGTGACAGATGCTACATTCCTAAATGTCTTGGTGGCCTTTATTGATTCTTGATTTAGCATCCTCTAGACGTCTCAACTAGGTGTCTTTATAACCCATATGAGGAAAAATTATACCAAGGGATGGTACAGACGAGATCATATCATGATTATGAAGAGGGGGCATAGGAGGTGAATGATAATGATGAATGATATGATGGAATGGGGAGTGGAAATGGGGTTTAAAAGTCACATACATCATTGGATATGGTGTAGTTAATTATTTATATTGGTGCCATGCGATTAAATGATATAAGACATTTTGATTTGTTGATTATTTGATCCAAACATTAAGAGGATGGTGGTCCATTTTTTATTACAATTAGCGTTATTTTGAATTATTGATGGGGTTTGAATTTGACTACCCCCTAGTGCTTGATTGTGGTCTTCACTAGAGGAGATTGATTTTTGACTAGATAAATGATTTGTATTGAGATTGACCCTTAGTGCTTCAAGGATATCAATACTAGGGGATGATTATGTATGACTTAGCTAATTATAAGACTCATCTTAACTTTGATTCATGGGATCAAAGATGATCTAATCATGATTCATGTCTTTTAGAATATGATCATGAAACTTTGTATTTGTGGCACATGATGTTGAATGCAGAGGGGAATCCAATGATGCATGATTCTATTTATTCCCTTTAAAGAGTGGGATATAGGGATTATGCAGGTGAGGTGGATTATTAATGTTGTGTAATGGATTAAGGGGATAATAGGTAGCATATTCCTCACAAAGGTCACTAGGATCCCTAGACTCAACATCAAAGAAAGTGTTGTCAAGAATGTAAAAAAGATCACTAAGACTTTATAAAAGATACGAATCTAAGGTAGGATCAAATCCACTTAAAAATATTTGATAGATAGATATTTTAATAAATTGGTTATGACTTCATCATCTTGATTGGGATCAAAATATATGCCTGGTGATTGGTTATCCTCCAAATTATGGGTATATTCAAAAAAGTAAGCATTATCATCATATGTTGCAATATCTATGAGGGATGATGTTTCTGATGACGAATCATATTCAAATAATAGTGCTAAACATGAGCCTGATGTAGATAAAACTTGTATTGGCTCTAATGCTGACTCTAGTGTACATGAAATTATACTGCTAGTAGAAGAGTTATTGTTCACAACTAACCCCTCAACATGGGAGGATGATGAAGGAGGAATGGATTGAACAAAGATAGGCCCATGGAAGGTCTCATGATATATGAGAGGATTTGATGTATCGGAAATAGGCTTATTTTTTATGGATGATTTCTTAAGTATGGTAGGACTGTGGAAGAGGGATGTGGTGTCTTAACCTTGGATTAGAAGGGGGAGGGCTTGATCATGATCAGAAATGGAATTTTGGCATTCATATTCTTGTTTACCAAGGGATATAGAGTCATCTAGTTCATCATTGATTTTTATGTCACCATGGTTGATGAGGTCTTAAACATAGTCCTAAAAATTATGGCATTGATTAATGGTATTCCCCTAGGTTTGGTGATATACATAGTAATGATTAGATTTAATACCTTGAGGGCTTAGGATTGGTGGAATCAAGATGTCATATGGGTAGATATACCATCATGTTAGAAGTGATAACCTGGTGGAAAAGGGATTACAAAGATATAGGAAGGGGAGTATAAAGACCCACTTCACTTTGTGACTTAGATGTGGAAGTATTGAACTTTAGATCAAATGGTTGTTGATATGATGAGGTGGCCAAGATAGGATTCCCTTTTCTAGTATAAGAAGGGGTAGATGATTGGCTTTAATTAGTGGATGGAGGAGTTGACTCTAGATGAGTACAAATTAGGGGTAAGGTGAATTAAATAGGGATAATTCCATTGAGAAATTTAACACCCATTTTAAGGAATTGTAAGAAGACTACCTATGAGTTTTCATCAAGATACTTATTAAATAAGGAAATTTGTGAATTGGGAATGTAATGACTAATACGAGGAGTAATGGATGGTGGAATGGAATAGGATGGGGATAAGGATTGCTGAGAGACTTAATTGGGAGGTGAGTTTAGGATTTTGGGCTCAAATTCATTAGGAAGGTAGGTACCAATCTCCAATAATCATAAGAGGAATTTGTCTTTGTCATCCACCATGTATTGATTGATAGGGTGACTACTTTAAGGAATGATGGGATCAATTCAGATGAGTTAGGGAGTTGTGGAAGGGGAATGATGTGGGATGTTGGTTTTTGGTGGATGGGATCAAGGTCAAAAGGTAGGTGATCACCCATTTCTAGTGCTCATAAAATGACTTCACCCTTATTGGCTAAGATGTATTGGTCTACAAGAACTAGGTTCGAATCCATGGGGATAGATGATCAAGGATGGATGATTAAGGATTAGAGATGCTTACTTATTGGATGATTGAGATACTAAAATAGTATGATGTGATTGATATTAATTAAATTTAGGACTAAGATCAGATTTTATATTGATAGTATTATAAGTGCTAACGATCTATCAATAATGTTTAGTTTTAAGCTAGAAAAAGGATTGGGGATTTGATGGGTGCCTATATTCAAACTAGCAAGTTGATGATTGGATGGGTGTTAGTTATGAGTAGGAAAGATGAATGGATGATAAAAACTAGATTGATGATGACTGGATACTAGATTGAAAACAAAAAAGTGATAGGATGCTAGTAGGATACTGACTATGTATGAGATCTAACCAAATGGTGAGTGGTGATAGGATGATATGGGTGGGTAACAAGAAGACTAGCTCAAGTCTTGGACTAATTCAATTTAGATGGGATGAGATAAGATTATATGGTAAAGGTGATAAATATAATGGGATAAGGATAATTATATATAGCTGATGATGAATGGTTAATGCGATGGGGATGGTTTGGACATGGGTGTGACCTAAAGAGCCAACTAGGATAGTATAGGATGAGGTGAATAAAAAAAGACAAGGTCAAGACAAATGATTGATTATGAATAGAGTGGACTTAGGAAAAGATGTTGATGATAAGATGTGATTAGGATATGCAAGTGGTGGGATATGATCAAAGATAATGAAAAAGATATAGAAATACAATATGTATAAGAGGATGATGAGATAAGGATGAAAAAAATGATAGAATAATTGAGCATGGATATACACAATGATATGTGTAGAGAATGTTTATAGGTGTGAATAGGTTTGGGTGAAAGGCTAACTTATCTCACAAATAACATACGTCTAACATGATACACACCCAAGTAAGTAGACCACAAACCTATGATTAGTAAACTCAAAGGTGTGAAATATGATGCATGCACTATTTAAAAATTTTTTGGTGAGGTTGTAGGTTGGTGACCCATTATGGAATCAATTGAACCCTCTTGACACAATCTATACTTAAAAAATTCTTAAGAGTTGATCTTGACTCTAGAAATATAATACCTATTACAACTCAAAGTTCTTAAACTAGGTTTACACAAGGTGTCTAGTGAAGTCATTAATATATGTTAAGGTATAGTGGGGCCCAAGTCTATATAGGATGTTTTATAGCTAATTAATGTATTGGATCTTAAATTCTCCTCACTCTATGAAACCCTTTATGGGGAATTCTGATTTAGTGCCTAATGATAGCTCTCTTGATATACTCTACTATAACATGGAGTTTAGTCTAGTGTGTGGGATGAAGTCCACATCATTGACCCCTAAAAAAAATAGGGAGGGTTTATATGTGATTTTTGATCCTCCAAAAATCATTTCAAGGATGCAAGGAAGAGAGCATACATCACAATAGCCCTCATGGGACAAATAGGTAGGCAAAAAGGATTAATTAACCAATTTAATTAAGATGTGAGATATATACAAGTTATAATAATATATAAGACAAAATGATTAAATTGAAATAACCAAGTATGACATTGTTATAAATTAGGAGTAGGGATAATCCATTACAAACTTCTTGAAGGTTATATTTTTGGATTTAAAACCAAATCCATGTCTATAACATTTAGAAAAACTAACTTGGATATCCTCCAAGTGTATGGTCAGCCTATAAATATCTTGGCTACTAATCCATATCCCATGCTCATAAGCACATAGTTACAACTTAGATAATTAATCCTAGTCTATGAATAATTATACAATAGTAACATAATAAAGCAATAATATAATAAGATATGAATCAAAAAACATATAACTCAAAACAAGTTATTCTCAACCAAAGCCATAATCCATTATAGTTCAATAAACTAAAACCAACAACATAAATAAACTAGTCAATGCATTCATTATGACTTTAATAATATAAATAATTTCCAAAAGTAATAAATAATGATTCCAATAATCATTCATATCAGTAAATTAATTTTAAGTCAAGAATCGATATATGGGATTTGTGTGATCATCATGAGGTCTCACGACCTCATATGATCCCCAAATCTTAAAATTGAGTTAAAACATTTTTAATAAAACAAAAGACCTCCATAATGGTTTTATTTTACAAGTTAAAACCCCTTTTATAAATTAATTATTCTAATATAGGGCTTCACCCATATTCCATGGCTCAATAATATATCAAACATCGTTCCATTAAACTTAAAAATTCATAAGATCTCCAAATCAAACCCACATACATATATATATATATATATATATATATAATAGAATCAAAATATTCAAGGAAAATATGACTAACAAGTTCATCAAAAGAAAAGAATAAGTCAAAGCTTCATTTTAAATGAACCAATAATAAAAATATAAAAACTCTACCATTGAGGTTGGAGAAACCCAAAATGGTTAGTTAAACTTCAACCATGACTCAAAACATTAAGTATGTAGTCAATTAAATAGGGTAAAGTGATCCACTTTGAAAATATACTCAGTTTGAATAAACAAAAATGGAAACACAGAAGCATGGTTTCATTAAATAAAAATATGGGGTTAAATAAAATTAAAACCATATATTAATATCAACAACAAATTGTACATAATTTCAATCATTTAAAACCCCACAATCATTTCCTCAAAGTAGCAGGGTTGATGACCCATAATATACATAGCCAAGTAAAGAATGCAATAACCAGTTCAAAAAGCCTAGCCATGACATTTTCAAAATAAAATTGAAACACATAACCCTTCCAAAGCTGTAGAGAATCCTCAAGACATCAATATAAACCTAGGTCATAATATAAATGACTATTTATTAAAAACTATATAGCAAAATGTCATTCCTTTACAAGTTTATATGAAAAAGACAAAATTGATATAATCTATTTGGCATTAAATACCCATTTGAAAGTCTTACAACTTATTAGCAATGTATGTATTGTCTAAATATATTTTTACAATTTATTTCAAATAAAAATAACCAGACTAATAGTCACAAAATATTTGCTTGAATCACGTAATGGAAATAACTCAAATAATGTAAGCACAATTTATTACTAGGTTTGTAATAACCTTCTCTTTATACACAGTGAATTGACCATATAAACAAAGCCCAAAAGCCCTAATCAAAAACCTAACTCTCCATTTTTTCCATTCTTCTCCTTTGCCTACATCTTATCCACACACCCTGACTAACTTTTTCCATTACATCCAGCTAGCCCATACTCTAAATAAATTTGGCATTAAATGCAAGGGGGGAGAAACTCCATCCAATGTCATAAACCAACTCCCAAAACACCCCCATGCCAAAATCATAAATTCAATGGTCATAAATGACCCAATAAAAAAGATCACAAAAATTAACGATATTAAAAATAATAAATTTAAATGTTTTAATGACATAAGGTTTGAATCAACCAAGAAATAAACATACACTAAGTGACCATGGTCATAGTCCACATGGGGGGTCATGAGGAGAGGTCTAGGTAAGTGTCATAGGGTGTCCAAATCCTAGAAAATGTGATTCCAAAACAAGAAAGGGTCGTAAGGAGTTCATAGAGGAGAGGGAATAATTCTCAAGTGAGAAGTTTTATAAGAGGACAACTGAACTAAGTAACACCATGATGACATGTAACAATCATATAATAGTATAATAAGGTAGTAAAAGATGAAATAAAACAAAGGAAAGAATAAAAATTATGATAACACAAACAAAATGATAAAATGTCCAATGGTAAGAGACTAAATTGAAACCACATGAATACCTGATGAAACCCATCCATCTACCTAGGAATCACTTTGATACCCCAAAGTACCAATGCCACATCTAGGCTAGATCATATATCAATACCTAAATCCATTAAATATACTCTAGTAGTACCTTATTGATAATAGATAAAGTAATAAAAAACTATAATAAAACATTAATTACAAAAAATAGTCCATAGAATCATCATGTGTAAAAATTAAAATATGATATGTCATCAACCTATAGTCCAATAATTATCACATAAAAATCCAACAATATAATCCAGCTAGATAAAGAAATGCAGTAGTCAATAATATCAGTAATAAAAATAATGTTTAATAATTCATATAAAAGTATTAAAAAGGTGGGATCATAATAGTCTAGTCCCTTCACAACCACTTCAATGATAACATTTTAGTGAAGTGCTATCAAAAAAATCAAGATCCAAGGGACCTTTCAACTAAGATACCCCTTAATTAACCTCAATTTGTATACCCCATTAGATAATGGGGTTGGTATGATGTTAAGATGTGACTTTATAGTCAATACAAACCTAAAACTTATATAATGGCAATTAAATCCACCCCACATAGTCAAAATAAAATATGGGTATAAGTAAAATAAGAACTTTGTATTTATTGGTCACCCATAAGGGGAGAGCATACATTGAAAGAATACCCATGAGACACTAAAGCAATTAATAATAAAAAACTTGGAATAAAAGAAAGAACATGGAAAATAAACAAGTTTTAGTTATACACCAAACTAAAATGTGAATTCATTTTAAGTCCAAATCAAGATGTGTATAAAATAAATGTGCTTTGTTCAAAATCTAAAACATAATTTTTAATCAAGGTCTTATGACATAAATGATTAGAAGTTTGAAAAAGGTGGGTTTGAGCTAGTAAGGAACTTGAGAAGAAGTTTGTCTAAGTCTCTATTTTTTGACATATAATGATTTTTTAGTTCTGTATAATGATTTAACTAATTTTATCTTTGAATTCACTATTCTTAAAAAACATAGTTAAAAAATTAAATGGCACACAATTTCTTTTGTGAATTATAGAATGATTTTGCTAAAGAAAAAATGATTTCATTGAAGTTGCTTCCAATTTCATAATTTTAAAAAACATAGCCAGATCAAGAAAATAGATACACAAAATTAGGAAAATTTGAAATTGAAAATCATTAATAGAGAAAAGAAGATACAAATGACAACATAAATTTTGAAAGTGAGGAGACAAATTCACATAAATGATTTCAACACTACAAACAGTGATTTCACCCAAATGAGTGATTTTCTTTTGAATATTAACCTACACAAAACAATAGAAAATAATTTCACTAATGTTGATCATGATTTCATGAATTTTTACCATGATTTCATTAATGTAGTAGAAAATTTCACCATTTTATCTTGCAAACAAATAGTTAAAAAGAATAGATAATTGATTTTACCACCGATAAATTTGATTTCACTAAAATTGGATATGATTTCAAAATTAGGACCTGCACTAAACATAGTTAAGGCATACATAAATATTTCACTATTACAATTAATGATTTTACTAAAATTCATTTCAATTTCATAGTTAAGACCTGCACATAATGGAGTTAAGGCACATACAATGATTTTTATATTGATAATAATGACTTCAATGAAATTAGTTCTGATTTTGTAGTTAATGCCTGCACATAACATAGTTAATGTACAAACAATGATTTCATTTATGCATGCATGATTTCATTGAAATTTGTTTTAATTTCATAGTTATGCAGTAATCATTTTTGTATTTGGTTTGAAATGAACATTAATCATTTTTTAAAGTAAAAGGTGATTTAAGTTGATTTTCAAGGTTAATTTTACTAATTATAATAATATAAATGGTTTATAAAATCTCTTGGGGTATGTTTAATTATATGGGTCCCATCAGGAATGCCATTATGTCGATTTTAAATCTAAAATAGGTTAGCCAATACATTAGTGAATGAAATCAAAACAAACTTGAAGTAACATATAAAACCTAATCCCTAGGTTGAGATTTATGGAAAAAAAGCAATAAAGGCAAATTAAAAGACAAAAACTATGTTTATACCTTCTTAGAATATTTGCCTAAAAATAAGGTTAAAGAGATTGAGCTCAGCTTATAGGCTATGAAGTCTTTGACAATTCTTGATTCCATGTGTAGGAAGCATCTCTCCTTGTCTATACTTGATTATTGGTATGGCTTGGAATGATAATTGGATGAATCTCCTTATATCATTTGGCATAGTAAGCTTGCATTAATAAGCTTGTCTATAATGGCCAAAGGCCCTTATATTTATAGACTTTTTGAATGTTTTTGAAACATTAATTTGAAATCAAGATCAATGGTGCAAGATGAGTCCTCAAACTCAATATTACACACATAGATTGTGTAATACATTCCATTTAATATATTTTTGGAGTGTGTAAGGCATGTTGGAATAGATTTTAGTAAGTGGTTATTTTGGAATGTGTCAGTGGGATGAGAGAGAGGAAGAGTGTGTAATAGGGGAATAAGAGTTGTAAGAGAGTGTAAGTGGCCATGTCATAAGCCACCTTGTCCACATTCCACTCCATTCCATTGAATTTGCCCTATGACATCACCAATGTGACATAATAAATCCATTTTAATTTATCAATTATAGATAATTCAAATTCATGGAATTTTCCATTAGAAGAATGATTAGGCTAATTAATCAAGGTGATTAATTAGCAAGTATAAGAATCGTGCAGCTGCAATGTTCTTTTATCTATTAAATATTCATTTAATTGTCTTTTAATAACACTTGCAAAGGGTATATTTAATTTGGGATGTTCTAGATAATATTAATGTTCTAGTATGACCCATTATCCATATCATGGATGTGTCATTGTGATTGTGGGTAACAACAACATTTGTGTAGATAAATTAGTTTCATTGGTGATTTTTTATTAAATCTTCATGTGATTATGGGAAGTTGATCTTGATTATATTTTAGACACAAAAATTATTAAAATTATGTGTTTTAATATGACACTTATTGAGAGGATATGAAAAATTATTTGACATGTTATCACAGATATCCCTTTTATATTTTTCAAATTTAAATGGATCAATTTAAGACGGGCAAGGAGCATGTGATACCTTTGTTTTAAGTATATAGTGGTGAAGAACTTAAAAATTATAATTTTTTATCTTTGAACCTATGTTTATTCCTTGGATATCATATTTGATTTATTTCCATTCTTTAGAAAATATGGGAAGAAACAAAGGGACTGATGATGTGGAATTATGTTCAAGCTTGCTTTGAGTTTTATTTATGAGGAGTGGATTGGTTTTGGATAGGTTATTAGGAGTTTGAGGTTTATTGTCCTTCAGATCTATTTTAGACATAAAGGAGTCCACTTGGTGGGTGATTTGGTTAAGTCGATCAAGGAATACCTATTTTTAGTCATGTTTTATATGGTCTAATAAGGTGGATTTCCCTTTATCATGATTTATATGGTTGATATCTATAGATGAATATTGGGTTTATTCTTATTCATATTAAAAATGGTTATGGATAGTGTGCATCTTGGCCTTTCAAGGTTTTAAATAATTAAATTTATATAATCTTGGTCAAAATCAAGAAGGATCCTAGAGCCTAGCTCAAGAATTTGAAGTGATAATTCATCCCTATTCTCATAGATATATTGTTATAGTTGGACTAGACCTTGGTTAGAATTTAATAAGTCATATTATGCATATTGGATGTGTGCATAAAAAATAATGAGGTTATATTCATCATTATCATGATGTTTCCCACCTTATAAAAGAGTGTCAGGTCATTGATATGGTTTAATTTTCAAATCCTAAGGCACTGATAAGTTTTGAAAGGCATGGTGTTAAGGCATGATGAGATAATACATGTCATTATAAGAAATGAGACTTAATTTTTCTTTAATAAAATTTATATTGTAATGTATGATTGGAGAATGTGGTATGGTACCATGTTTAGACTAGACAATTAACAATGTGTTCTTCAAAAAAAATTATTTTTGGGATGTGAGCTAATTTGATTAAGATGAGGTTATGGTATAATATCCATAGATTTTAATTAGACCATGAGATGAGATAAGTTCATGGTTTGAATTGATTTAATTGGTGCTAGGTTAAGAATAGCTAAATAAATGATGGGTTAACTAGGTTATGGTTGACCTTAGGTAAAGTTGATCTAACTATATTTGGACTAGATCAATAATTTTTTTCGACAACATTTGCTCAAATGAGTTGATAATGAGGTTGGACTACATAAATAAATTAAATATGGTTTTGATTTCAACCAAGTTTAAGGATGTTATATAATGGAAAAGTGATGGGGGTGATTTAGGCTAAATTCTAAGAAAAATGCGTGTAGGATATGTGATAAAAAAAGATGTTGTTAAATAGTGATGGGGTGAATATTGATTAACATAAGGATTTGGACAATAGTATATATATTTATATCTTGTGTTAAATGTGATAGGGTGATTTATTTGGTGTATGGAATTGATCTAAAAATAGCATTGGTATCGATAACACAAATAATATCATGCAATATGACAAGACTATACTATTAGATAATGGTATGTAATGAAACAACTAGCCCATAGATCTTATAGCATGAAGTAATTCCTAGGTTGGTATGTAAATGATCAACCCAAATTTGTATGTGGTGAATTCTCATTAGAAATGTTTTTTCCTTACACTAGAATCTATATATGATCAAAGTCTAAAATTTAAAATCTATAAGCTCTCTAAGGGAGTCTCATATATACCCTAAAGTATAATGGGGCCTAAGTATATATAAGGATGTTGTCTGACACGTACATATCAGAGTGTTACCTCCTCACTTTTCTAAATCTTTTATGGTAAATTTTCTTAGATTTATTATATTTTGCATTGATATTTATATTCCACCAGAACACAAAGTTTGGATTAGTGTGTGGTGATTAAATCCTTGTCACAAACTACCTAAAATATATGAAAAGTGCATCTATATGAATTTTATGTCACATTTCTCATAAAAAATTAAAAAAATAAAGATGTTTATTGTCTATTTTTGATCCCTAAGATCACCCTAGGGGTATAAGTGGAGATCATACACAACCTTAGCCTCTATAATACAAACATTCAAGCAAAAATATTGATTAAATTAAAAAAAATTAACACACACACACACACACACACACACAAGATAATTAACTAACCTCAATTAAATGTAAAATAATATGTTATAAAAGGTTTTATATGCCTATTATTTGACATGAGGATCATGTAACATGAAGGTTTTTAGTTTGATTTAGATCTTGAAATACAACCTATAAAACATAATAAAATATAAATATCTCTTTTTCAACATAGTCTAAATCCATGTTTTCACTTGGAAAAGTCACTACACAGACAAATTATCCAAAAAATATAAAAAAAGTGAAATCACTTATGTTGTTAGCGAAGTCACCAAAGTTAGAGCAAAGACACTAGGGTTAGATTAAAGCCACTACAATAGAAATTAAAATGATTTAAAAATGTGTTAATATAAAATATACTAACTTTTTAGTGTACTCAAGTCCCTAATAATAATTAAAAATTTGTTACTATTTAAAAAAGGTGATAAATTAGGAAATGAATATGTTAAATGTAAATGTGAATTCATAATTATCATAAAAATTCTAGCATGTAGTGATGATATGCCAAAATAATTTCACATTTTATTTGATCAAAGTTTCATCTATCATAAATGATGCCACCATTTTACATTAGTGATTTTCAAACCTACACATAAACATAGAGCATAAGATATGAAATTACTAAAATGATGTCAAAATCATTAGTATTAAAATGAATTCACAAGTCAATAAACATGATTTTTCATAAAATAGTCAAAAGGTCAAGTGTTTAATAATCTTATAAAATTAATTTATATAAATAAGTAAAAAATTTATATCATTTATATTTAAATTATCCCCATCACGATCAAATTTATGTCTTTACGATAGTGATTTCAATAATTGCACATAGGGAGAGGCCAAAATATATGAAATTGCTAAAAATATTATGATACTGTTAATTTTAAAAGTAAATCATGAATTTGATAATGTATATTTGTTTAAAATAATGTAAAAAATCAAATGGTTATACATTATGTATTGATTAATTCAAATATTCAAGTTCAAAGTTATAACTGTCAAGAGTGAAGTCACATTTCAAGAGAGGGAAATTGAGTTTACATAACTAAAGTTATGAGAGATATATAAATGTAAATTCATGAGTTTTTTAATGTTTTGTCCCACCAATATTCCTATAAAATTACCTAAATTCTTGTTAAAACACACTAAATATTAACAATCATGCACTAAGGTTATAGTTTCCACTCTGATTTCCAAAATGTGTTGTGATAACTTAGGAATAAAAACATAAAATGTAGGAATAATGGAGGAAAAATCCAAAATAAATAATATATCCTAACCTAAATAACCCATAATAATAGTAAAAGGAGTATATTTACAATCAAATTGACAAAAAAATAGAAAATTATACCTCAAATTGTAAAAAAATATTACTTCCTTGATAAGTAGTAGATAAGCCCAAATGACAGTGGATGAACTTGATATTTTCTTAATATATTGGTTTGAATTTTGACAAAAGATCAATATAATTTCATTAAGGGTGATGATATTAGACAAGGTGTAATACATATTACATTAATCTCCAATTTATTAGATAGTTTTCATGAGATTGAAGGTGATTATATATAAGGTGATGGAGGATATCAATAGCTGAAATTTATCCATGGTAGAAGGAGATCTAAGGTTGCAGGAATTTTTAATGAATTTAAAATTCCTAGAGAGTTATAGAGAATGATTAGTGAAGATATATAGATAACTTAGAGATTTCTATATTCCATTAGAAGTAATTAATAAATATTATAAGGTGTTTAGGAAGATGATTTGTAGGAATCATAGTCGAGATAGTTGGTAGTAGGTGAGGGAGAAATTTAGAATTCCAAAATATTTTGAATATTTGGTTAATGATTAAATAGAGTGATAATAAAGTAACAATTGAGTTATTTAATTGATACGGAATGAGTATTAATGTTGATATGATGGAAGATTAAATAGCGGATGATATATTAGTATCAGGATAATTAGGGATTAAGATGTCAAAATCATAAATGGATGGAATTAGAAAAGGGTGAATATTTAATTAGAAATGAATGGTGAAGTGGTATATTTTAAGTTTATATAGATTAAAATATTATATCTCTACCTCTAACATTTGAGCTTGATTTGACCAGGCCTCAACATAAGGTATTTGATAGTAATACATATTTTCACTACCATAGATGTATTGGGCATTCTATGAGTAAGTGTTATAGGATAAGGCATAAGATACAAGATATTATTGATGATAATACTATTGAGGTAAGCATACCTATAGAGGAAGTTAGATCACAATAGAATGCCAATGCAAAGATATTTTTTAGTAATCTCTTTGTTAGCCATTTTTAATAGAGAATATAAAAAATTCAAATCACATCATGTGTATAATATTCACTATCTTCATAAGGCTTATTGGAATCCAATAGACAAAATTATTGGTATATTTATAGGCACATTAAAAAAATGTCTAGTGATCACATTTGATTATACTAAAGTCAATGATGATTATTCAGATAGGCATGATATTTTTATTTTCACATACATAAACAAACAACATATCCAAATTTTCATAACTAAAAATGTATCAAGTGAAAATTAATATACAATGACACTCTTTTATAGTCTTGGATGAAAAAATAAATATCTAGAATCTACATCAAGTTTAGTCAAATAATCTAATGGTCATATAAAAGAGATAGTAGCACATATAGTGATACCTCTTAAAGTTGGTTTAAGAATAGTGGAAACTTCATTTTTATTATTAATAATCAAAAGAGTGTTTAATATTTTATTATAAATACCTTAGATATAAAATATCCATGTAGTACCATCTACTAGGAATATATGCATCAAGTACATACTTTTTAATCAAGTGGTCAATGTTAAAGGCCTTCCATATTTTTAGCCTTTATAGTAAGTGGTAATTTATTCTCCCCCTAACACCACCATAATATTTTATGATACCTCCCTAATATAAAAATAGAAATAAATAATGGAACCTATTCAATAACACTATAAAAATATAGTTATGACACCCACTCAAAAGCACAATATAAAGCCAATCAACAAACCCATTCTAAATCATAATGCATAATCAATTGTGGCACCTATACATAATATTTATTCACATTTATGTCAAAGTAAATCAGTATACCTTATAAATAAAAAAGTTTCATTTAGATAATTACTAAAGGCTTAAATAAATTAAAACACTATTCATCACATTCTAAGTTAGTAACTTAGACAATTCAACATGTTCTAGAATGAACACATGAAGTGCACTATTCTCCATTTACAAAACATATTACACTATGTTTTTTACCTTCTCAATTTATACATGTGGAATCACAAGTATTTATGAGGACAACTACACTATAACACATGATGCCTTTTTTTGATTCAGATACATATACATTTGGCACTTTTGATCCATTGAATGTCACTCTCCAACTCTACAATCCAAGAAAGCACTATAGTCCTCTTTTTTATGTCATCATAGGATAGTTTCCTTTCAAAAATATCAAAAAATATTAAAATTTAAAATATTTCAAAAATTCAAATAAATCAAATATTGCATTAAAATATAGACATTTAAAATACACCCATAAAATAAAAAATAATGACCCAATCATGAAATAAGATGTTAGTTTACTTTTTTATATATGTTATTTATCACATATTTGGTAGATAATAGGTTATTTTATATAAAAACATAAAATTAATGAGGTACATTAGTTTGATGTAGGGAATACAAAATACATGTATTTATTAGATGTTGGATTCCCTTTTACCTAGTGGCTAGGCCTATGCTAGGGTTATCTTCATCTACAAGTTATACTATAGAATGTTTTATTTATTTATGAGCTCCAATTCAATATTGAGCTACATATATTAAATGTGTCTTTCTAAATCACTCATATTTTATAGTATACAACATGGATATGTTAATTTACTAATAATATGAAATTGATATATATGGATGGAAGAGACTAGCTTTCAGTTGTTTTATGATCCTTAGATGTTTAATTTCTTGCATGATAGGATAGACATTACTCACTCATTATGTGTGGCCCTTGGTTCTTGAGTGAATTTTTTTTAACATCTTGATGAGACCATTGATTGTTTTTTGAAACATTTAACATGTCTATTGCTTGTGTCCATTATCTGTATGTGTACAGTCTTTGCTTATTACACATTTAAACATTTAGCTTGTATGCATCCATTAGCCTTATTGTGTGACATTATGTGAAATTATCATGTGTTATTCTTGTGTTATTATTAATATTGATTAATGGTTCCATGACACATACCATGTAATCTTATGAATGGTTACTTTAATTCATGATTCATTGCTAAATCTATCTACACATGAAATTTGTATGAATCAAATTCAATATGTTACACACATGATTTAATGAAAATACCATTTTATATAATAACATACTCTCCAAAAATGATTCCATATTCTTAAATGATAATATATTTATCATATCATGCATTTAATTCTTAATTTTAAGATGAGTTACTTGTAGGGTACATCCCTTGTCTCAAAGCAGGGGGAATCATAATTGGCTTGTCTTAGAGATCCAAGCCTCCATCAAAAGATAAAAATAATATTTGGGATAAAATAATAGTTTAGAAAATATAAATTATATGGTTTTAAATATTCAAAGTAATGAACACTTATATTCTATAATAGAACACAGGATTTCAAAGAATCAAAGTGATTCAGAAATTAGACATATGATAGAAATCAGGACATTGATATAAATTATGGGGGCTATGACATGACTTACTAAAGAATGAATGTACACAATAATCCACACTTGAATGAATATTAATATTCATATTAAAACCAATTAAAATAGCATACAAGACCAAAGTTAAAGGTTAAAAATACAATTACAGTTGAGCACATAGATGTATAACATCTTATATAATTGGTACAAATTCATAGGGACATGATAATCATTGATGTTCATGCTTATTAAAATTAAAAGATTCAAAGTTCAATGTTTAAAATTTCAAAGTTTATAATTTAATAGTTTTAAAATATAAAGTTTTAAAGTTACAAAAAGGCATGATACTTTTTCATGCACATTTTTTAAGTTCAGACTTTTCAAAGTTAAAAAGAAAAATATTCATTTCAATATAAGTGAGAAATGTGGTCATTATGCGGGCATGAAAATGATTCATTACATTTTGATCATGAAAAATAGAATATAGATCTGGTTATAGAAATGTGATAAGAATATATGTTGGTGATGTATGTTCAAGTATAGTGACACTTAATGGCCTTGGCATCACTTCTAGTGATCCTGTCTTGGTTCCACCTTATCATGTCCCATATTTCAGCATTAAACCATTTAAAAGACCCATAGCCTATTCATCATTTCTCATAGGCTAAGGGATAAATTCAAAAAAATAAATTAATAATCATGCTTTAAGTGGTTCTAAGTCACTTTATTTCATAACATGGAAAAATTACACTTATGTATTATTATGATAAAGTGGACCAAAAATTAATTATCATTAAGTGGATGAAAAGTGATATTTTTTCAAACGTATTTTTATATATTTTGTAGGGTGAAGTTGTAAAATATAAATTATAAAAGGAGAAGTTGTGATAAAATGAGTCATTATTAATTATTCATATTTGATAATCAAACCATAATATAGATCTTATGCCATTGACTTTAGGCATTTCATTTGAGGACAAAAACCCTTTCTTATACATGCTTGGAGGATGAAAACCCTCTAACCCATTGAGATGATTCCATTTAGGAATAGTATTTGTATTGATATATTAGGATCATATTCTAGTTTTAGTGTTATTTAAGATTTATTTCAATTTATAGAATTCATGAGGGTTTGATAAATCCCTTTCATCTATATATTTCATGTATGGTATTCCCTTTTAGTTGTATTATTATATATGGGTTTATATTAATATTTTATATTGTGTTAGGGTTTATACCTATTAATGACTACTACATGGGATTATTAAGTGTACAAGACTATAATAATAATCCTTTAGGGAGTCTTTACCTTTATTTTATATCATACTAGTCAAGGAAGATCTTTAGATTGATACATTGGTGTTTCATGTACAACTAGGATTAATGTGTAGGGGTTTATGTGACCATATAAGTCTAATTTATGAAAATTAACTTTTTTATCATGGTCTTTACTTATATATATAACCATAATTCAATCCTCATTAAGATCATGATCCTTATGTTTATTATTTTTGATCATTTTTGCATGAAAATATTTTATGGAGGTTTATTCAAGTAATAGTTTTGTCTTTTGGCATTGTGATGAAAAAAAATATATAAGGATCTTATTATAAAATTTTATCATTGTTTATATTATTTCATTATCATAATTTTAATACTTTAATCTCAATATAATAAGGGTTTTAGTGAAGTTTCAAATAGGTTTTCAATATCAATATTGCATGTGGGATGTTTTAGTATTTATTTGATATCTAGTATTGAAAAGAAATCATAAAAGACTTCATAAATGATAATCTATCAAGAAAAGGACATTACAATGGTATCAAATAATTGATATTTATAGCCTATATATTAGCCTATGGATTAAATGAGAAATCATGGGGAAATGAGAAAAGAATGTTTGTATAGATGAGATAATTTTTTTATAGGAAATGATTAGGAATCTAGTTCTCCATCAAAGGACCAAGTGCATAGAGATTCACATGCACTTCATCAAGGAGCTTATCAAATATCAAGTCATTAATATTTAGTACTATACAACATCAGATCAAATTGTAGATATTCTAACCAAGCTCTTCACAGAGAGTAAATTTGTTCATATATGAACTCTAAGTGGGGTTATGGTTGTTCCAACTTTTCCTTCCTCCTGTGGAGGTTCTTCACTATGTACCTGAGTACCTCATTAGGATTTATATGCTATGATCCAATTATCATCTAAGCTACACTTAAGGGGGTGTTAGTGTAGTGTTTTTTCTTATTGGGTTTTGCCTACATGACCTTATGGCCATTCTTTGTAAATTAAGTTTTTTTAGGTTAGTTATAAAAGGGTCACATAGGCTAATTATATTTTTAATTTAATTATCTAATTAGGAAAATTAGAGGCTTCCTTATATTTCCCTAATTTATCTTATATGTACCCCATTTTTATTTTTTATAAGGTTAGATAGGTTAATATGATTTTATGCAAGCAGCTATATTTTAAAATATTACCATGTGAAGACAAGATTCTTCCTCCTTTACAATTTATCTATGATTTCATTTCTTTATAAATATATTTTCTCAATATTTTGTGCAAGGATCCAAGATCATGTCCAATCAAATAATAATAACAATACCATTAAAGGAATTCAAGTTCCAAGTGAAGGGATGCAAGTGGAACCTTATTAACATTAAAAATATTATGCAGACTAAAATATTATTCTAGTTGATAGATCCATCTAGTTAGATTTACACCATGGAATCAAGGAAAATCAAGCTTCAGCCTAAAAAAATTACTGAAAGAAGAAAATCTAGTGTTTAAAGAGGACTCTAGATGTCATTTGTTGTTCAAGGTGGTATGTTGAAGACTAAGGCCAGGAAGGTTTTCATCAAGATCTTTGATGTGTGTCTTTAGGGTGGTAACTTCATCCTCCATGTTTTTTTCTCCTGTTCAGGTTACTATCATAACCCAAATAGGACATTTTTCTGCATTGGGTAGGAAAACTAGATTTAAGACATGTTTAGTAAGGGAAGCTTGTGATTTAGGAAAAATTAGAAGGGTTAAATGTACTTTTACTAATTATTTTACATAGTGGGAGTATGATTGATGAAGGTGAGGGAAATTTCAAGAGTGAAAATGGAAAACCTGTAAAATTTATCATAGAGTGATAAAGGATAAAAAAGAAGGGATGAACATTGTGAAATTTTTTTGAGGCAAATGGATAAAAATAGAAGTTAATGAAAAACCCAAAAAAAGGGAAAGTTGAGATTTTTGGGAATTAGTAGTGGAATCGGGATATGGGATCTCAAAGAAGAAAACATGGAGATTATAATTTTAGGTGTTTGGATAAATTTTGAGGATCAATAGGGATATAAATGGAGAGATATGGCAAAAAACATTTTTTTTTCTAAGTTTTTTTTCTATTTTTTGTCTGTCTAAAAGTCCTCTAAGAGGTGTCTAATACTCTATATATATTTTGATGAAACTAATAGGATGGATATTTTTTATTTTCTAGATTCTATTAAATGTCTAGCTACAAGTCCTTTGATAGTCTTTGGATACTTTCTTACTGGTTGATTTTTTTGATAGTCTACTAGAAATATTATGAAATTGATAGAAATGGGCCCCAATTTTCAATAGTTTCCTAAGGGTTTAAAGATATCTCTCTAACCATGAATTCCATATAAATAAGTACTAATCTCAAGAAAATTTCTAGTCATGGGTTTACCTCTAAATGATAGCTCTTGGTTTTCCTGATGGATGGGAACTAGTCAATCAGAATGGGGTCATTACCTATTTCACTAGTAGGTCCTCTAAATTGGCCAGCTAATTTGAGGTTCCTATGATACTCCTTATAATGATTTTTATGGATTTCACCCAATAAATTCCCATATTTATGAAAATAGGTTTTTACCATAGTCTGAAATAAATTATTATGATACCAAAAAATACTAAAATGAATTATGTAGTAGAACATAAAAACACTTAAAAAAAAAAATAGCCCTAGAACATAAGTTAGTAGATAATAGAAAATACATGAAATAAACTATGAAAATAAACAATATATTAACTCAAATAAGTATAAGTAAATTTCAATGGCTGAATTGTAGAATCAGTGGCCTCTTTAAGGGGGCAACCTCCTTTGAGCAAGCTCAATACAAAAAATTCATGGATGTATTAATTGGCCTAAAAAATTACTTATATACTAAATATAACATAATAAAATACTACTTCCCATGAATTTGGGATAAAACAAAATTCTTATAGGATGACTTAAAAAGCATATGCATCAAAAACAACTATTATACTAACAAAGTAAAGAAAAGGGGTAACACGTGTTCCTAATATCTAAGGAAGTTAATTAATACACTAATGAATTGGTAATATATTTTTTTCAACATTTTTAAGGTTATTATGTGGTCATAATTTATTTTTATGTATATTTCATTTGGTAAAGTGCTCAAACCTTGTAGTAGTTTATGTCTACACACACAGTCAGACCAAAAACTCAAGTTATTTGTTGAACAGAGGCATCAAGATGGATATCCAATAATTGAGAAACATTTAGAGTGATTTTATAAACCCTATTAATTAATCACAATATATTTAAACCTATCATAAATTCTTAAACCTCAAATTTATCTCTCTTCAGTCTTTGCAAACTATGTTAACCTTATATTAGGGTTTCAAGACAAAATCTCATTGATCAAGAGTTTCCACTAATGAAAATTCACCAAATTTTGTAATTTGATAGAATTTAATGTCTATTATAGTATTTTTATGTATTTTTACCCTTAAAATATTGAGATGTACAATTATAGACAACTTTGTATGAATAATGGTAAAAGTGGCCTAATTAGGCCTAGATAGAGCCTTAAAAAAGGATTGAAAAGGTGACATATGAGTAGAGTCTAGATAATAAAATTAATATAAGAATATAAATTAGTATATGGTGTTCATAAATATTCTTAGATTCTCAATATCAACTTAATTTGACTGTATACTTCAAAAAGGTCAAAAAAGGCTACAAGGAAGCCTATCACAATGAAGAATCAAGGTATGTAGATAAAGTTATATTGAGTAGTTGTGTAGGTTGGTGAAGACATATAAGAATACTTGAATGAATATGAGGATGGTTAGAAGAACCCTAAATAAACAATGAAACTCATAATCATATATTGATCTCTTTACCTTTAAGCTTTGTCAAAAGAAGAAATAGTTGAAATAAGAGACAAGTGTGTGAGTTGTTTATGTTTTCCTCTACATAAAAAGATCACAATCATAAAAAAGGATACCACTATCACATAATATAGATAAGGACAACCCATTATCCAACTTGAATATCACTACCCAATTTTAATCACACAAGGAATTAGGAGATGACCAATACAGTCACACATAAATATGACAAGACCAATAAGATGCAGATAGGAATAATTATATATATTGAAAGAATAGTCCCAATAATAAAGAAACAAGATAGACTGAATTGAACTAAGAATCAAACAATCAAATAAAATAAAAGGTGACTAGTGGATTTTTAAATCTCTTATATGGCATTTATTACCTATCAGGGTCAAACCCAATGCTCATTAGCCTTTTTTATTATCTTAATTGTCAAAGTCCACCTTTAGCCTAACTCATCAACCAGTTCCTACAACCAAAAAATAGAACATCAACATTTGTTCAATTATTAATATTTAATATCAATAAAATTATGATATCATCATAATATTAATTATAAAAACTATAATTTAAGCATAATCATTCGCTACAGTATAAACCATAACCATACCAATTAATCATAATTACTAAATCATATTAATTGAATTGGAATTATATCTATAATAAATAGTCACTAAACTAATCGTAATCAATGAACATGATAACAATAAACAACATCTGCATCAATCAGTTAGGTGTCAACCATAGTTCAATACACTATGCTATAATAGTATATTAGGGTGAGCACCTATTATGTGGCATAAAATTGAGTCATGACATATCTCTAGGCTACAAAACATCTCCTATACATCCAAATGACTTTTCCCATAAGAGAAGACTATTCTCTCCAAAATAAGTATGAAAACCTAAGTAAATGAGTCCTCAAGTATAATGGTAGATAATTAGATGCACAAATAATTGATTATCTATATCTATATATAATGAAAATGGCATGAAAGATGTATTTATATATCCGGATCTAACCCTAAACCCTTTTTAAGTCTTAGCTAACATAATCAGCCTAGTCAACCCAATTGTTTAGGAAATATGATAATTATATCCCAGACTAAGTCGAATATGACAAATTAGTCCTATAACATGCTCATTTCCAAGAATAGGGTTGGTGCTTTTGACTGTGTTTGAAGGATTACAAAAATATGTTTTGGCTTAGGTAGGGGATATTTGAGGCAATGAATTTCTTGGAAGATTTTCTATGGGAGGTGTCAAAGCTTAGGGAAACATATAGGAGGGACTTGTGTTTGTTTTAAGTGGTGGTATAAGGAACAACAATATTTTGAAGCACTAATGGTTTTCCCACCATTTTCCTGGTGCACCTTTTAAGGTGTGAACATAGAGAGATTGAGACTCGATATATTCTTGCAAGATATAAAAAATCATTAATTGATAAATTTTTAAAATATTATGTGTATAAACTAATAATATTCCTCATTTCACCTATTGGTTTTAATCATTGATTTTTTTTACATATTTAACATGGTTCTAATAATTAATTGATGCCTACACTATATCAAAAACTAATTTTTATTTCTAGTATATGAGTTTTTTACCATAAAGCATCATGTCTCTTTTAGTATACATATTAATTTCTTAAAAAATGTTAGGTTGAAGTCCTAGTGCTTGTGTTTTTTTCTCATCACTGTTTCAATCATGACTATTGTCTCAACAAATCTTGGTCTTCTCATATAGGTACATGAAACCAAGTTATCCTTGGTTATTAATCCTTAAATATTCCTATTGGAAATGTCATATGCCTCTCATCTAGTTTACATCCCATCTATGACATAGGAACACTAATGTTATTCTTCCCAAGCATCTTAGTCAAGGTGTCAATCTACTTTTTCATGCAATAAGATTCATCATGCCCAAGTTTTTTACAAAATTTGCATTTGAATTTATCCTTCTTATATTTTACAATTGAGAAGGCCTAATTTTATGATGCATTAGGCTTGACATCTGATTTTTTATTCTTCTTATGCTCATGATCTAGTTTAGACTATTTCTTTTCTTATTTGCCACTACTACAAGGCTTCTTCTTAACTTGATTGACAATCAATGCATATGATTTTGAAGACTTTAGTACACTTGTTATATCAGATACAAAATCATAAAATGATGGAATTTTTCAAGTAGATCCAAGTGCACATTTAATAACATGAAATGTAGAGATGAAAACTGAATAGTCATGACCCAATTTTGCAAGCATAGATAAAATTAATTGGTAATCTATTTTTTCAATGCCACATTATTTTATTTATAATCTAAGTGATTTAAAATTTGTAAATAAGTATTGTAAGTTGTCATAGTCACATGGGCTCAATGTGATGATCTCATTCTCTAGCTCATGACACCTCATGATGTCCTACACTCCAAAAAATTTTGTCTAGAATGGTCCAGACTTCGTTGGGAGTTTTTGTAGATTTAACATGAATTAGAAGGTCAAGTGACAGTGATAAGAATAAGAACCCATAGGCCTTGTCACATCTATTATACCACTTAACCTTCTATGCATCTATAGATGGCTTAGTTTCTTCACCCATCATGATTCAATAGAGTCCTTTACCTCTCAAGGTGAGTTACATTTTAGACTTCCATTTGAGATAATTAAATGGTGTGAGTGGTTCAATGTTTAGATCCATTAGTGTATATTAGATTTTAAAAATTTATAAAATTAAAATGAAATCAAAGAACATATTGCACTCAATATAAGCACCCCCTTGAACTATCAATAAGGACCCCCCTTAAGTTACAATGTAACACACACTTAATATTAGATGTTGGGCTCTACTAAGAATGTGTTTATGAGCAAATAGTGTGAGAGAGTATGAGAAGGATGTTGGTCACAATAGATAATGTGTTTAATAAGAAAGGTACAAAATGTTTAAAATGAGTTTTAAGCCATTATAACATGGAAAAAATGGATTTTTCAAAAGGTCTAAAAAATATCACCAATGGGTAGATCTTGAAAAATATGCACTTTCCAAAAAAAACACCCAAAAAGAAGATACAAATTGAATTTTATTTCCCTTATAAGTTCTTACTTTGCATATTCCTAGACCCTTTCAAAAAATCAAAAAATCTAAAAATGGAAAACTCAGGGTTCTGGACAACTGCTACTTGCTCAGTGTTCTGAATAACTATGACTTGCTCAAGGTTCTAACACTACTTTAATTTAGGCCTTTTGTATGCAATTACTCAATTTTGTAAACTTAATGTCTTGAACTCATAGAAACTTTATGTCTTTGGCTCACAGAAACTTGAAGTCTTTAGCTCGTAAAAATCCAAATTAGTCTATGAGCAAGTAATTCAAGTTTTTGGACCTTGATTACTTAACTTGTTGAATTGCAAGTAATGTAACTTCTAAAACTTGATTTGGTCTGTAGGCAAGTGATCAGACTTATCAAACAACTTAACTTACAAAAATTGGAGTTACTCACCATTAGAATTCCAAGTTGGTATATTGGCTAAGTAACAACCCTCTAAAAGTCCAGATTTATCAGTGAAATATCCAAAGAATGCAACTTGAAGTTGATCAATTGATGAGCTAAAGTAATGACCTCATACATATTTGAGTAGCATAGAAGCTTGGCAACATGTAAATTGAGACAAGCCAAATATGTCCAAAATGCTTCATCTATGAAAAATCTAAAAGAGACCCATTTGAAACTTTGACCCAAGGAAGAAAACTCAAAAGGACTTTTTGCACAACAACATAGAAAGTATGGATTTCAATAAAAATGAAAAGTGGGGCCTTTGGATGCCAAAAAAATAAGAAATTTTGACTATCCCAAAACTAGGTTGAGTTTACAAATAATATTAAGGTTTTGACACCTTATAAAACCAATAGCATAGTTAGTTTTAAGATCTAAATCTCTAGTAGAAATATTTGCATGAATTTTCCAAGGAATCCCACCAAACACTTCTTTTTTTTAGAATGACGAATGTAGCAAGCTTTCACCACAAATATTGCTACAATACTAGAAAAAATGGCTTTAATACCATGTCAGATTGGTTATGATCTTAGATCCTTTCATAAAAGATTGAAAAAATCTATGTAAAAAGCAATGAAATCATAGATAAATTTCAAAGTAGGAAGAAGCTTGTCTTCACATGACAATATTGTAAAATATATTTGCTTGCATAAAATCATATTAACCTATCTAACCTTCCAAAAGGAAAAAATGGGGTACATATAGGGAAAATTATGGAAGCATGAGGAAGCCTCTATTTTTATTAATTAGATAATTATATTAAAAATATAATTAACATATGTGACCATTTTATAACTAAACTAAGGAAGCATAATTGACAAAGAATGAGCATAAGTCCATGTAGGCAAAACCTAATGAGAAAAAGCACTACACTAACAAGTATACCAAAGCTCATGATGAGGCAAGATAGAATAATTTTTTCACCCTTATTTTGCAATGGTTTCACCCTAGTACTTTTGATAACTTCACATAAACACTCACTAGAATTTACCAAACATGAACCATGAGATAATATCAAATAAAATTTGAAAAACTGGCCAATTATATAGAGGGATTGTCTGATGAACTCTTTAGGAGTTGCTTTGTCATTGAACTAAAGGATATAATTCAATCTGAGGTCAAAATGTTCTATCCCAACATGATGATAGAATCCCTATGTTTGGCTAAGTTGAAGAGGATAATATCATAGCTTAGCAATGATTCAAATCCAAATTTTCTATATTAAAAAATACAACTCCACAATGATCTCAAATAATACTAGCCCCCATAACCACTAATATTAAGTATTTGACTAAAGTAGATATGCGAGCCCATAGAGAAAAAGGGCTATGTTATAATTATGATGAAAAATTCACTTGGGTACATTGATGTGTCAAGTAAAAGCTCTACCTATTAGATCTGGACTCTCCACCAAAAACTAAATATTGGAAAGATGTTTAGAATAAAATAGATGATCTGGAAGAAGCTCAATCAATTATGGAACCTAATTCTTAGAAAGACCAACTAGAGATTCTCTCCCCATGCCTTAATATGAGTCACCACCCCACAAACCATGTGATTCTGGGGTTGCTTGAAGAAATTCCCTCTCATAATACTCATTTATTTTGGTAGCACTCATAACTTAATTAACCCTCAAATTTCTAAATAGGCTTAATTTTTTATTTATCCTTGATCCAACTTTAAAGTCATGATTTCTAATGGCAGTACATTACCTTAGAAAAAGAAGTGTCACAATGTGCATATCTCTATTAGATATTATAAATTAGACTTTGACATGTTTTCCTTACACTTAAGTGGATATGATGTTGTTTTGGGAGCCTAATAGTTACACACACTAAGGCCCATTTTATGGGATTTTTTTGAACTTTGGATATAGTTTTTAGACAATGGGAAAAAAAACACATTCAAAGGCCTACAACTGGGGTCTCTCAACATCATCAATTCACATCGCATGGAAAATATTCTTAAGAATAATTCACATAAATTTTTTTTTAGCTCCATTCCTTTGAAATGCAACCATTAAAATTCTCCACTCCTAATCTACAAACTATTATACATACGTATGCACGTGTCTTTGATGAACTAGTGGGATTGCCACCTTCATAGCTAGAGGACCACTATATTTAGCTCCATATTGAAAGTATTCTTCCCAAAATTAGAACCTACCACTACCCATTTCATCAAAATACTGAGATCAAGATGCTCATTGAAGACTTACTAAATCAAGGCATTATTCACCCAGTACCAGTCCATATTTTTCCCTCATTCTCCTTATTTGGAAAAATATGGGTCATGGCACCTCTGAATTTACTTCCATACACTTAATCACATAAAAATCACTGATAATTTCTTGATCCTTATTATTGATGAGCTTAATGGTGCTCATTTTTTCTCCAAGTTGGATCTTTACTCTAGATATTACTAGATCTGACTTCATGAGGATGATGGCCACTATGAGTTTCTAGTCATTCCCTTTGGCCTGACTAATGCTCCTTTAACATTCCAAATATTTATGAATAAAATATTCTATCCCTACACATGAAAATTCATTCTAATATTCTTTGATGACATCTTAATCTATAGTAAAACATGATTTGAGCATCTCCAACATACGGAGCTCACACTGTAACTTCTCTTTGACCATCATTTTTGTGAAAAATATTCCAAATGTGATTTTGGCCAAGACAAATTGGAGTATCTTAGGCATTTTGTTTCATTCTAAGGGGTTAAGGTGGATCCTAAAAAATAGTTATTATAACAAATTGGCCTCATCCTCAGACACTCAAGAGCCTCCATGGTTTTTTGGGGCTGACTGGATACTATCGTAAGTTTGTCAAAGATTATGGAAAATTTTAGCTCCATTGATATCTATGTTGAAAAAATATGCTTTTATATGGACATAAACTATTGAGTGTGAATTTGAATAATTAAAATAAGCTATGTGTACTACACCTATTCTAGCCATGCCATATTTTTCTAAAACCTTCACTATCAAGAGTGATGCTTGTGGTAATGGAATTGGTTTTGTTCTCCTCCAAGAAGGATGTCCCATTGTGTTCACCAACAAAGTTCTTTCTAGCAAGAATTTAGTACTCTCTACTTATGAGAAAGAAATGATGGTCATTTTGAATGCAGTATAAAAATGCTATCCATATCTATTGGGGAATAATTTTTACATCAAAACTGATCACTAGAGTCTAAAATATTTCTTAGAAAAATGAGTTTCCACCCCATCAAAAAAATCCATCAAAAAAATCATGGGTTATGACTATGATATCACTTAAAATAAGGGTAAGGAAAATATTTTGGTTGATGCTCTATCTCACACATTTGTAGATCAAGCTTCCTTTTAGCTATTTCCATTCCTATTCCAAATTGGTTGGACATTGTACAATAGGGTTATGTTAACTAATCCTCATTATCTCAAATCATTCAATAGTTGGCCACTAACCCCTTTAATGTGCCACATTGCTCTTGGGATGGTGATTTTGTATAATACAAGGGTTATTTGGTGCTTCCCCAGAGCATATATCTTTAACAGAATGTATTCTATAAAATCCATGTGTCTCCATCCATAGGGCACTTAGGGTTTCTCAAAACTTATGAGTAGGTACAATGTAACTTCTTTTATAAGGGAATAAAAAATTTAATTTAACATATGGTGGATGAATGTGATACCTGCTAATGTAATAAGGTTGAAACCACACTCATCCCTGGGTTACTAAAACTTGTTGATGATGGAAATTACACCATTAATTAATCAACCCATTTTCCTATCACAAAGATAAAGGTGGAATTGTACTAGTCTAATTATGGGGTTCTAGAGATTCAATAATGATCTTAAAAATGTGAGAGGGGGGTTTGTAAGTTCTATAAAATAATCAATAAGTAATAAAATGTAACATATTCCATTATAACATTAAAAAATCCACTTTATTAAATCATGAATTATTTTAAATAAGAATCTATAATCTATTCTATCTAACATAGAAAACCTATGAATTAGATAATCTCTTGAAGAATAGAAATCTGATTCGGTAAATGTATGTATATTCAAGTAATATCTTACTTCTTGATGCAATATTCTCCAAGCCAAACTCAAAAGACAAACCAAAAATATAAAAAAATAGATTTGAGAAAAGATAAATATTCAATTAATTAAAGATCAAACCATGCAAACTTAAGAAACACACAAACAATAACTAACAAACAAACTAAGAAAAATAACATAAAATAACTAAGCTAAGAAAAGGATAGAAACTATCTAAAAACTAAGTCTAAAATAAGAAATAATGTAAAATAAGAAAAAGACCAAGGGTTAAAGATCAAATAAATTGAACTAAGACTAAACTTAGACTCAAATTAAACTAACTATATAAGAAACAACTAGTAAATAAAAAAATAAAAAATCTAATTCTAAAACGTAAATAAAATTAAAAACTAAAATCTAAATAAATTATAATCTAATCTATGACTAACAACCCATAAGATTTAAAAACTATAACATAAATTATGAAAAAAATCTAATCAAAATCCTAATCTATTAAACTATTTGATCTAATCTAATAAACTAACTATAGAACTAAATCAAAAATAAAACAAGAAATTAAAATAATAAATAAAAATATAAAATAAATTAATAAAATATTAAAGATAAACTATATTAAAAGTTAAAGTCAATATAAAGTATAGTAAAGTGTGCAAGTCTCAAAGGAGAGTCATCTTAGAAAAAAAGAGAGATTTTATTGAGAAAAAAACATCTTCCTTTATAAGAACTTGAGTGACAACTTTACAATCAAAATAGATCAATGAAATGTTATAAAATAGTGAAGTATTCATCATTATTCAGGTTGAATACTTGGAATCTGTGCATAGGACTATAAATAGCAATCATCAAAAGATGTTAAGTTTGACAATCTTCAAATAATATGTCATAAATGATAATGAAAAATGGGATATACCTATTTTGTTGTGCAATTACTCAACCACTAGATAAAGTACCATTGGCTCCATCTGTAAAAGTTGTACTATCTCATATAAGTTTCATATAAAGAAGAGAGATAAATTATTGACTTCATAAAATCATATAAGTCTTCCAAACTTATTATTCTTCTATCTTTAAATTAGTCCTTGATGTCCTTTTATGCTTTAAACTTAGTTGGAAAATAAGTTATAAATAATATAGCTATATATTAGTTTATGCTAACTAATTGACTGTTATAATTCAGTTAATTATAAACAACTAATGGTTAAGGAAATATTTAATTAAGACTTTAAAAGTCTTAATTGATCATGTTATTAAATATAGACTGGGTACAAATCTTAATGGGTGGGGACCCTCATTAAATAATAATATAATAGATTACATATTTCAACTATAAGATAGATAAATCAAGGATTAATAAAATTCCATTTATATTATACCATAATGCATGTCAAAAATAACTTAAGCATATATATTTATATCAAAATTAAGTCTGTTTTATCTCCAAAATAATATCATCAAGATTATCAAAATCTGAAAGATAAGGTATCCAAATAAAAATGAAAAGTTATACCATGCAAAAGTTTAACTAAAACAAAGTTAACCCCTATAGGTCCAATAATCATCTGAGTCTAAAAGTAATTTAATTATAGGCTTATCTTGTGTATTAAGATACACATTATATTGCATCTTTGTAGCAAAAAACTATACCAACCTTGTCCCAGAGTCACTTGTGTTATCGTCAACTTCTAACTTGATCTTTTTCAACATTCTAACCTGCATAGGAGTATCAGGTTCAGTTTCAATTTCAACTTTTTTTTCTATGTTTATTTTCTCTACAATGGAAGGGGGGATGTTTATTGTCTTTCTTCTACTAGCATAACCACATATTATTAAATAACATTTTAGATCCCAAGACAAGCTCACTATGGAAAGATACCAGACTTAGCCTATTACATTTCACAATAGGTTCTCTATGACAAGGTGAAGGTTCATTTGAAGGAATGGCTATATTTACATAGAATTTGACATGGATTGTCTCAATTTCAAGCTAGGTAGCCTAATTGACAAGATTAAGTTTAATGGCTAGCTAAATTATTTTAGGGGACTAAATTGGAAGGTGCCATGGATTATTTGATAGATGATGGGAAGAATTACTTTGTGAAGGGTTTCTTGCTACAAACCTATGACCATAAAACACTTTGTTTCACCTATGGTCATTATTGACTAAATAAAAGGGAAAATTATTCAAGACATTCTAGAATTTGGAATTTGAAGAATAAAAATGTATAGACATCATAGTCCCTCTATTTAATATAGGGCTATATATTCTTACATGAAAACCACCCTTAAGAAAGTTTCTGTTAATATTAGGCTAATTTACATCACTACCAAAATTATTTCCCCAACCCATATTGTCCACTCTTATCTGACATCAGATGGTCCCACTTGGACAATTTGAAACAATCTGAAATATACCAAAATTTTATGACTAAAGATCAAAAAATGTAAAAAAAGAAGCAATACTGAATATCCAATATACTATCACTTCTTAATGAACTAAACTGAATAGTATCACCACTAAAAACACGTTAACTATAGCCAGTTTCTATTTTAATCTTTGAATAATATCATAATTTCACTTTAATTAACTTCTAACTGTAAACCAAGTATCTATCATTACTTAAAAATATTCCACTGATCCATCAACAAATGACTATACCTTTAAAACTAAATGAGTGTTCAAAATTTGTAAGAACATCATTTTATTTCACAAAATCTTGATAAATTTCTTGAATTTTCTATCTTCATCAAACCAACTAAAAATTGAACCATTCCAAAAATGAAGATACAAAATTTATAACATAATACTTTCAAAGTGAAATCACCAAATGAATATGAAATGAACATAATTATTCCAATATATAATCCTCATATAAATTTACATTGAGAATTAACTGATTCATTAGGGAATTGTAACTTTAATATCCAAATTTAAATTGAACCCCATGAATTCAACTGTGAGATGCAAACTTAACAAAAACTTCATATCTTATTCAATCTTCTTAAAAATCAACACTTATGACTGAAATTGATAGATGAGGCTTGAGAACATAGACCATCCATTTATATATTTTGAAATTTTTTGATTTATTTCAACAAAACATCCAACTACATCTTCTATATAAAATCAATTCATATCTTTCTAAGAATAAACAAAATATTTCTCTTAAGAAATAAAGTTTGAGTTACTTGAACACAAGCAAGATTTTAGAAACTCAAAATCTTTTAAATCCATTTGAGATAATCATGATAAGAAAGATCAACATCCCAAAATATTAACATATTCATATTATAACAAAACCTATCATATCTCAATTTCACAAATGGATGTAAACTCTCTTTCAAACTAAAACGGATATGCATGCATGGTAATCCATCAAATACCAATGCATATAAATGAACAAAATTTCTTCATGAAACTACAAATTTTAACAAATCCCTTTAAATCTATTTTATAAACTATCATAAATTCATATCAAAGAATGCATGAATATCTTACAGGCATAATCTATATCTCAATATCAAATCAATATCAAATATTCTAATATTTCTCAATCTTTATAATACTCATGCATCACAATACTTCAAATATTCCTAGTATACATAGAGATAAAAAGAATTTATAACCCTGAGATTTGACCAATTCTCTTAATTAGATGATTATAAATATAAAATGATAGAATTCTAAAATATGTTCAAAAGCGTGAAGGCTTAAAAATGAAGACTCAAGAATTCAAAGAAAATATGTCCCTAATTTCTTTCATGAAACAACTTGTAAATAAACCTTTGAAAGAAACAAAACCTAAAAAATGCCAATACTGTGTATTAAAATCTATACTCTTAATATTTTGAAAATTAGGCTTCAAACCAAACAACTTTCTATTCTTTCATAGACCTAGAATATATCAAAACCAAAAACTATTCATCACCCATATTCATGCATGAAAGAGTTTTCAAGTCTAAAATTCATTTATTCTCTCAAACATACATGCAAAAAATAGACAATTAACCCTTTTGAAATTTAAATTACATGCAGATCACTTCTAGAATAATCTTATCTAGCTCATATTTCAACATAAAAACCATTAAAATTTAACTCAGGCCTTCCATGAATGCCCATGTAGACCCAACATTTATTCCATTCATGCAACTAAAGGATGATTTCCTTCATGAAATTGAAACTTCATTCAAATTCACTAATAATATTTTCAAAAGTTATTCAAAATTGTAGGAATCATACCTAGAAATCCACCCTTAAAACCTTTCTATCTAAAATATTCAATGAAACCTTATCTAGAAATCAAAATCTATCCAACCAGAGCTTCACTTCCACATTCGAGCTTTGAAAAATGAACACAAAACAAGAAAATCACCCTACTTATCTTCACCACCTTTTTCCATAACCAACTCAATGATGTGTTCATATCTCATTGGCTCATGTTTACCAAGGACAAATTTATTAGCTTTGTTAACCCTATGACAGGCAAAACCAAACTTAGTTGTTACTAATTCTCCCTATTAACTTCATTCTAACTTCCACCTTTTGAGACATGTCTAGTCAAGATTAACTTATACCTTACCACCAAATCTTTGGCATATCCAAAAGCTTCATGAATTTGCCTTTGAATTAAATGCTTATGTTAAATTGTGATGTGCCATAAGGGGTTATGTTGCCAATAGATACTTGCTCGTTAAGACTATGAATATATTAAATATACTTTGATTATTAATCTAATAGTCCTCTCAAAACCACAACTTTAGACTTAGTAAAGTTAACATATTTCACAATGAACCCTTATACCTTTGAAGATATCAAGACCTTAACACCATGACCCAAAGTTTTTAAATAATGCCATTCAAAAGTTACGATAATTGATCTTAAAGTAGGTATTTAAAAAATAAGCCATCACCTTGGATTTTGGGCTTTGATCATTAGTAACTTATCAATAAGACAAATAGGCCACAATATTATTTCAATATATTCACAAATGACTGAGTAAATTACTAATCTACTTTAATATGTCAATAATTTGAATATCTATTGAATGAAAAAAATAAAATGAGCATTCAATTTTATATATATATATATATATATATATATATATATATATATATATATAATATGCCTTCATAAGGGGTTTCAACAAGAAATACATTATTTCTACATAGAATATAGAGCTTTCAAAATACCATCATTATCTTTCTACATCAATAATCAAATCATCCATGAAAATCAAATAATCATCATGAACTTGTTGAAACTATCAAAATCTTAAAATCCATTCATAATTGAAATACTATCTCAAAACCTGCTTTCACTAAAAAATCAAGGTAACTGATCACATTTACAAATATATATGTGCATTTTATTCATTTATCCACCATGATTTTTGAAAACAATTTGAAATATAAACATGTATTCATCATCTAATCATTATAATTTCATAACCAAAAATATTCATCTAAATAAACTATTAGCTGACTGGGTCCCTGACATAGTTTTAGATTTCATGACTAGGTCATTTCTATGGCACAAAGTATTAATTTTAAAAAAATTAGGGGGTGCGGAAAATAGGTTAACAAAACCTTTGTCCATCCCTACCAGGATTTGGATAAATGTTTTTTTATGGATTTCATTGAGGGGATCTTTAAATCTAGAGGTAAAATAATGATCTTGGTTGTGGTTGATTGTCTCTCCAAATATAGTCATTTTTATGCCTCAACCATCCCTATACTACCTCCATAGCCACACAAATTTTCTTAGACCAAATTTTCCATCTTCATGGCATTCATTCATATATTATCTCAAATCATGATGCGAAATTCACCAACCATTTTTGAAAAAAACTATTTTGATGCATCAACACCTAATTGAAGATGAGTTCCAGGTATCATCCAAAAACAGATGGCTAGATTGAAATTGTCAAAAAATGCTTGGAAACTGTCCTTTGTTGCTTCACCTCAGAACACCAACATCAATGGGAAAAGTGCCTCCCCCTCACTAAATTGTGGTACAATACCTCCCACCACACTTCAACTAAAATGACTCCATATGAAGTATTCTATGGTTAAGCACTACCAATTATCCTTCCACACACCCCCAGTAGCTCATCAGTTCAATCGATCAACAAGATTCTCTAAACCTAAGATTAGATCCTCAAACCCTTATGGGACAATATTCATATGGCACAAAATTAAATAAAACAACAAGATGATCAACACCATTCTGAGTGCACTTTTCAAGTAGATGATATGGTTTTTCTTCACCTATAGCCATACAAGCAATCCTCCCTAAAACTCAAAGGGCATCATAAACTGGCTCCCAAGTTCTATGGGTCCTATAAGGTTCTACAAAATATTGGGTTGGTTTCTTATAATTTATATATCCCACCTTCTTCCTGAGTTCACCCAGTATTTCATGTCTCTTGTCTAAAACAATTTCTTGGCACAAACATCAAAGTGCAGACTATTTTACCAAATCTTAATAGTGATGGATCGATCCTTCTTGAGCTAGAGTAAATCCTAAATAGGCATAAATGAAAATTTCTCTCCCACTCCATCATAGAGGTTTTAATTTAGTGGCATGTAATACAACTAGAGGATGCCACATGGGAACCACTATTTTAGATTCAACACCAATTCCCATATCTGAAGCTTTGTGGATAAACCTTTTTCTAAAAGGGAGGGGATGTTAGGAACCCATGTTATCCCTTCTCTCTACTTTATTAGTATAATAGTTTCTATGGATGCATATGCTTTGTAATTCATCTAATGAGATTTTTTTTTAATTCCACATTTATGGGAATTATTAGTTGTTTAGATTAGACTTATTATATAAGTAAGTGTTGAGACCAATGAAGGCATCCAAAAATTTATTATATTGTGCTTGCTCAAAGGAAGTTTCCCCCTTAAAGAGGCTAATGATTCTATAATTTAGCCATTATAATTCATTTCTTCTTATTTGAGTTAATATATTACTAATTTTCATAATTTATTTCATGTATTTTCAATTATCTACTAACGTGTTCAAGAAGGACCCTCTCATCAGAGTCTTCCCACCTCATGATACAAACTCAGTCATCATTCTCATATATTATGGAGAACATATACATTGCAAAAAAATATTCACAAATACTTTGGAGCTAATTAAATAAATACTTAAACAAAGTTCAAAAAACATGTATCAAACCTACCAAAGACATTATGAACATAAAATTATGGTCTTTATTACTTTTATTACCAATACTTTGTCTAACACAACCATATTCAAAATTCAAACAAAGAAAATAGGATCTACTATTAGGTTTATGTTAAAATGAGGAATTATTTTATTAGTTTCTTACATATTGATCACTTCATCACTTGAATTAATGATCTTACACAAAAACCAATACATTTTATACATCCTACAAGTGTTCTAACTACCTTTGGACCTTCCAATGGTCACTAGAAGGTTAGTTAAACATTAAGCACATACATAAAATTTGTTTTGTCATACATAGATGATCTAAGACCCATGGTATATAACCATGATGTATTTAAGGATTCCCCCTTAAAAATGTCAGAACTAAACCATCCCTCAAACACACATAAAACTCCTAAACTGGTCTCTCTAATTCAAAAATTAAATTTATTGAAATTAGCAAGGAAATGCCAATTTTAAAATCTAACCTTCCTAAGAACACATAGAAACTTGGAGAATATTCTAAAGTGTGAACTAAGACTTATAAATAAATTATAAAAATTTAAGAAACATATATAATACCTAGACAACTAATCACTCCAACATTGTACAAACAAAACAAGACAATTCATCCTTAGAAGGTTGCTCTTACATCAGCTTGATGGGAGTCTCTTGTAACATTAAGGCCACCAACTTATTAATTGATCCCATCATGGATGAATGGATTTATAACACCATTACTTGAGTCTTGAACCATGTGTTGTTAGCATTTTTGTTTGTCATTATTATTTTGGACCTCCCTTCATGGGCTTGATTGGGACCTATGCACTATGATACATTTTAGATCTTAGAGTTGACTTATTTTATAATTTTGGACATGATGGACCACCTTTAAAAATTCATCTATTGAATGTTACTTTAGAGGAATGAATTTTTAAATACTTTTAGCATGGATCAACCCATCCCAAGAAAAAATGGGTAAAATATTGGAAGCTTTTGAGGGGAGGGAACCTTTCTCATGGTCAACAATTTTTGGCAGTGGGGTAGGTGGTTTTTCTAGTTGGGGCAATGATGATAAAGTTCATAGGTACGTAGGTAGGAGAACACACACCTACATACACACACACACGCGCGCGCGCGCGCGCGCGTGCGCACGCACACACAAACACACACACACGCACACCGAGAGATAGGTACATATATATATATATAAATACATACATATGTATATATGTATGTATGTATCTCTCTATCTATGTGTGTGTGTGTGTGTGTGGGTGTGTGTCTCTATACACACACAGACACACACACACACACACACACACACACACACACACACACACACACACACACACAAACTTATTCCCCATGGTGGCCTATAGAATGGCAAGTGAGTGGTGTTGATTTATTTATGGAATTTATTATTAAGGATTTACAATGAGTTTAGAGTTCATGGAGTTTGCCAATGAGAAATTGAAGGTCCACTATGATGTCATGAGACTTCATGTCAGACTTCCAATGCAAAATAATTGATTTTACACCTTTGTGGGATCATGGGTTCATTTTGAACAAGCATTGGATTACATACAAATTATAGGATTTTATGGTTTTGTTTTTTGGAAATGTCAATGCTCTTAAAATGGATTTTAGTATTGGTTTTTATTATAGGTTTCTATTTAGTAGAAGCTCTATTTAGAGTAGGGGATAATGAAATGTATTCTTTTTTTTGGTTTATTTAACCCTAAATGGGGTAACATATGGCTACCTTGATGGAATGAAATTTATTGATTGTCTTGGGCTGAGTTGCTTGAATTACTTATTGTAATTGTTCTCATTTATTATGGGCATGTTGATTTTGAACCTTGTATAGATTTACCCTGCTAGGTATGGAACATTTTTTTGGTTTTTTTGAGTATTATTGGGCCTCTATTCTTATAAATTTGGAAAGAGTGTATGTCTAGATTGAACCCTACCATGTCAATTTGGGTAATACTATGAAATGATGATTCTATCAATTTGTCATTTGATTCATTTTTGGTAATGGATATGCATCTCATTTTTGGTGTTATTTTGGTGTCTAACATGGTTTATTTAAAGTGTACAACTACTTATATGAGTTGGTTATCATCACTTTAATGATTTATGAATCCCATTAATATATGTGCATGAATATTTTATGTTAGACTATGGTCTGGGCATTTATGATTCTATTTTCCATGATTTTCCCTTTGACTTGGTTGTGTCAATATATTTTTCTTTAGTAAATGAAACAATAATAAGTGGAAATTATTAAATGGAACATGTTTATTTGAATTTATTATTTATGTTTATGCACTTATGAACATTAAATACTAAATTATTAGATTTAAATGCACTATTATTAATGATGAAATGTTTAATTTTTTTTTTGAAGTGTAGAATTATACTTTGTAATCATTATAAACATCTGGTATAACCCATTAGATAAGCTAGATACTCATTTTTTATAATTAGAAAAATAGGAACTTGGTGGAATCAAATTTATTAATAAATGAGATCCCATAATGTTAAAATTAATGCTCTCAGGTTATTCTAAATGGTTTTGCTTCATATTATTATTGTACACCTTATTGGAAGTTTGTTATGGTAATTTCCCTACTAATGCAATTTTAGTCTTTGTAATATTTTGGTATTGTTATGGGTCTTGTTTGTATGGTGTGTTATTTTAAGTTGACTGGTGCATTAAATATCTCTCTCTTACTCACTCAATTAAATGTTTATAAAACCCAAGTACTCAACTCCACCATCTAGTTGATGGTTGGGGTGGTTAGGGCCACCATATGGATCATCTCATTAGACTGCGCATGTGAGTTAGATTTATGCTATTGATTTTTATCTCTTCTATTGGTGACACTCTTGTGATGGTACTCTAGATGCATCACTCCTACTACTTTTATTTGGATGGTTAAAATAGTTTTCCTTATTGTATTTAATTTTATTTAGATGCTCTTGATGACTTATATCATTATCCCTTTTGTGTAATGTAGTGTTATTTGATAATACTCTTGTTTGAACATAATTTTGAGAATGTATTCTAAGGTAGCATAATATCATTCATATATGAAACATAAATCCATTTATATATTGTTTTATACCATGAAAATTGAGGTCTCCTTATTATGACATGGGTAATAACATTATGATTGGATGTTCTTGTTGAGGTTGAAAGGGTATTAGGTAGCAAGCAAGGGGGCTGCCATTTCCTCCTTGTTACATGATGAAAGTTTCAATATTTTTTCTACTAAACTGGAAGTAAACCATTAAATTAGAGGCTCTTGGTTCTTGTATACATGTGTAAATATTCATGTTAAATATTGAGTTTGAAAGATAGTTGTATTTGCATTAATAACCTATTTAGATGATATCCATAAATATGTTAGGTAAGCATTAATTATATAGGATATTAATGTCTTAAGATTCAATGAAAAGGGTTATTTGATTGTGTTAGAATGAGAATAAATAGGAAGTTGTGTATATCTATTAAATTTTTTATACTGATAAATTAAGAGTGACATACTTATTGATATAATTTGTTAAGTTGTTCTCATTGTGTATTTGATTAATGTCACTTTATCTTTGGTTGTTGAGGATTGTCTACTAGGCATCCTTATATGAAGTTGTTTAATTGGTTATAATTATATGATCAGTGATTTAGTTAATTATATTGAGTATATTTTACCCTCTTTAGTAATACATATGCACTATGCATCTGGTGGTTGTACTAATGTGAATTAATTCAATTATAGGTGCATTTCTATTGCATAAAGTAATGGAATGAAGAGATTCATTTGGTTAGGAAGTTTTATATTTTATTATTATGAATAATTACTATTGGATTGTAAATTTATTTTTATAATTAAATGTGAGTGGAATTCAATAAATATAGTCATATTGGTTTCTAATTATTGTAACTGATTTTTAAACTACCTCACCAAGAGGTTACATATATATACTACTCCAACTACACTGTTGACCCTAGAAATAATGAATTTGATTATTAATCCCTTAGATGTTATGAGATTATTATTGGATATAAATTATCTCCTAAAGTAATCCCATATAGTTAGACATTTTACATTAAGTACTATTATTCAAACTTGATTTTTGGTGATCTATAAATGGAAGGAGATCTCAACATTTTTACATTGGTATTTACTAATAGGTTGAAATTTAATCACATTATTAGAATTTAATTTCAAATGACTTATTATATTAACATTATTCTTGTCACACATTCCAATGGGAATATTCTTAAGGGTTGTAGTGGCTGATTTCCACTAACCTTTCCCTCCTACTCATAAATAAAATCCAATTAGGCTCATGGATGGTTATGAAAATATTAACACATAAACTTGACACAAGGCACATGATTTCTTGGTGTTTTTAATTTGTTAATTACCTAGAATTTATTAGATGTGAATAAATTTTTGGGATTAATTTTAATTGGTAAATTAAGGCGTATATGATATATTTTCTCTCAACTATCTAGTTAATTCTGAATGTACAATTATCACCTTAAGACTATGTGTGAGGGTTATATAATTGTCAATGGGGTATGAGTAATGAATGAACCTTTAAGTGGTCATATGTTCATATAATTTTATTATTGTTATAAAGGGAAAAATACTATGGTATGGGGTCAATATTATACTTCATAGGTAGCTTGTTATTAAGTATTAAACCTGAAAGTTGGGAAATGCATTATGGTGCAAAGACCCAATGATAGGAATTAGGCAATATAATTATAACTAGTATCACCATATACCTTATATATAATGAACTTAATTTTCATGTATAAGAAAAAAATATCTTATATGAGTAACACATAATAATTTATGGTTAATGATAGGACTTGTCTTATAATGAAAAGGATTTGACCTATGATCCTATCATTTCACCTTTAGGATAAGCTTGGATTATTTCATGAGTGTTAATGGTAGAGGCATTTTGGTGTGAGGACCTAAGCCAAATATTAAGCTATGCATTCTTAGTAGGTAGTACCTATACAAATGCTTATGTACCTCTATTGCTCACTTGATTATCAGAAATTTTTATTTGCAAGTTAATAATTAATTCCTTCATATAGATTTCAGTTTGAATGTTGGTATTAATATTTTAGATTTATTTTAATTTATGTCAACAAAATAAAGGATTAATAGTGTCTTGGTCATATAAAAATTTCATTCTCTTAGGATACAAAATCCTTGTTTGCATCTTATAAACTTGTTATGGTTGAATGTCTATTAGGTGTGTAAATTTGTCTAACCTAATCCCATCACCCTCAAGAAAGAAATCATATAACCATAAAAATGATGTAAATATATACTAAATGGGCACCCTACATATCTAATAATTTTTGGCCTTGGATGCTTGCATTATATCTGTATAATTGCATTGATGCTAGTGTCTAAACTAGACATAGTTATCATGTATATAATAGTGATTAGATCTAGTTGAGACTAACTAGAGCCTTATGGGTTTTATATTTCCTTTATTCTAATGTATAAATATCATTCAAATATTTTATTTCTCTTTTTAAATTTATCAAATACTAGCTTCATCACCCTTGGAGTTACTATGGAAAAAATGGGTTAGCAGGCACAAGGTGTTGAGTTACCCCAAGGGCCCCTCTATTAATGGGCACCGTCTAAATTTATAATAATATGAATAGGACCTTATAATTATGTATTTATTCCCTATGTTGTGTATTGTGTGTTTATATGGATAAAAAATGTGATAAGCAAGTACACAAAATGACCTAGTTTGTATCTTGGGAAATATGGATCATGGGTTGTTCTTTTAATAATTTATATATATGGGAATTCAGATCCTATAATTGATATGGAAATAAGGAAAAATAAGGTAGGTTTTCTCACTTTAATGCTATATTTATTTCTTCTTAGTAATTTTCCTTGTGTTCCTAATATTTTCTAGGTGAAGAATGAATGAGGGTTGACCTTATATATACCAATCCATTTTGAAAATATATCATAGTAAATAATTTAGGTTAAACTTTAAGATATGTTTCATTTAAAAATTGAATGAATTTTTAACATTTTTAAAATGATTAGAAAAGGTACAACTACATTGATGTAGGTGTCTATCTAAGACATAAATTTCTAGGAAGTTATTAAATAGGTACATGTATAAAATTGGTACAAAAGTATAATGATTAGGTTTAGAGAATTTTTCACTATATATAAGTTTTGGTCATTATAATAATGTATGGTAAGACTAATAGGCAATAAATTTAGTCATAAAGATATAGTGAACACAAAAATTTTAGTAGTGGTAAGATCTTATAACTGAAGGATACAACCCTGATATGTATTTGCCAAGTGTACAAGACCGAGCTGTTATATAATTCAGATTTAGTGTCTACACTTTATGATATAATGGAGTAGAATATGATGTTATTCTAATTTTGCATAAGAGTTAGTCACTTTAATTTAAAGTATGAGATCATGTTTTTTAACTAAATAGATCTTGAAACTATTGTTGTTATCTTAATAAAATAATTTTTTTATTAAAGAATTTTCCATTTAAAGGACAAACTAATAAATAAATTATATATATATATATATTGCTATAATATATACTATTATGGTTTATTAAATTTTGGTTCATAAAAAATAATCATTCATTTACAAGATAAAATAATTTATATTTATCACTTTAATCATGCATTTAAGTATGTTGCTTTGATTTAGAATATAAATTCATGTTTTTTAATAATGAGCATTTTTTGTTTGCCTTATATATATTATGTATATCTCACAATATTAACATGCATAAAATCTTGGTTAGAGATTGATTAATATGTTTAATGAATTATGTATTTGAAATTGTCTTGAATAAATGTATGTTGTATACTTGGATTAGAACATGTATTATAGTGAATATAAATTATGCTAAATTATTGAGGGTGTCACCATTCCCCTTTATGGAATACATGCCATATTTGTTATATAGACCATATAAAAAAATGCAAAGATCAGACACCTAGGGAAAGCTTGTGTTAAGGAAAAGTATTAGCTCATTTTTTCCCTAACAACATGTTCTTCATAGTGAATGATGCCTTCACTTATCATTATGCCTTAAGTAGTCAGGCTATAGCCCTTTTTGATTTTTGGCTTGAAAATCCTTTCTTGTTTAATGCATTAAACATATATCTTAAACTTTTCCTTAATTCATAAGAATTTACCTAACCTTGGACATTCAAATAAATCTTTATTTTGCTGTCGACTTAGACTTAATTAACCTATTCATTTTTGGAGGTTTGGACACTTATCCTATTTATGTTGACTCATAATTTTTAAACCTTTTATTTGGTTCCTAATTCCTTCATAACTAATTAGAATATGAGTGCATGCAATCATTCCACATAGATGTATGTGATTGTCTCCCATCCTTGTAGTGACCCATTCCCATCCTAGCATACGATCCAACATGAGGACACAAGACTATGAAATTATGGCAAGTGGCATGTTATGATTACTTCACAACCTCATAGACCTTAACCACTATGATACATTTTAATTATAATTAGGAGAGTGTGAGAATATGAAAACACACCATGTGGCACTAAAAAAATACCCTAATAGCTAGAATAAATCACTACAATGTTGTGAAAATCCAACATATGGACCTAGTAAATCCCATTTAGATGGACATATAGTTTCAAAATGATGCGACAATGACACATAGTGTCTAATGGATCATGGGAGAGTATAAATTCAAAACCAAGTCTCAATATATATTAGAGTGTGAATAATGGACAAATGGAAAGTGTGTTATGTTTATATAATGAGTAGAGTGCAATTTTTTTACTTTTAGACCCATAGACTTGAATGGATGCAACTCACCTAATCTATTGGTAACAATTTAATTATATCAAATACATATTTAATTTGGATAGATCTTGGGGGTGATTAAATAAATATTAAAAGTTAAGTTAAATTTTAACATGGGTAATTATAAATTCCATTTTTATTGTAATAAATTAATATCTAGGCGTAAATAGGGATTTTATATAATTCTTGGCATGGAATTTTGATAGGAATTTTATAGTTTTTAGGTGCTCTAAATCTAATGGCAATCTATATTTTTCCCCTTTATCAACTTAAATTATTGGTCATCTCATGTGACCATAAACCATAGGTCCCAAGATCATAACCTAGTGTGTGCAAGTATTATCATAACTTGTTTACCCTACCCATAATAATTTGATAGATTTGTTATGGAATTTATTGCAAGATATTTTTGGTACGATAATTTTTATTTGTTTTAATGTGTGTGTGTGTATGTGAATATATTTTAGACACTTCATTTATCTAATATCATTTTATTGAGTTTTTTTTTTTTTTTTGTATTTGGTTTTTAAATAGCACATGAGGGTGCTATAACACATTATCTAGTGGAAATAACACTCTAAAAAGTATGTTCAGGATAAATTTATGTATATAAGTCTATAATGATCAATTGATATTTGTAAAAATATATATTTGATATGTGTGAAAATATTCCACCAATGTATGCATGACCCAATGTAGAAATATTTCCCCTAGGTGTATATTATGGCACACATCTATATGTCCATTTATCATATGTAACCTACATGTCTTTATACCCACTCATGAATATCATGAAAAATAATATTAATAAATCATGCATAATACATAGAATTTCATCCATAGGTCATTTTTTAAATATTTATTTGTTTTGTTTATTTATTTTTGTATTTTTTTATTTTTTAAGAAATTTTATATGTGAGATATGAATTATGTATCATTGAAGTGAAATGTGTCTATCAATTATAACTATCTAATTATCTCACCAAAATTTCAAATTATGGCATGATCAAAGATAATTATAACATGTAAGTGTTAATTGAAATTGTAGTGAGATAATTAGATAGTTATAATTGATACACACATTGCCTAACATTTTAAATATATATTAATTTTTTTTAGTAACACTATCCCATCACATGAATATTCTCTTAGAGAATAAATTAAATGCATAAGGTAGGTATGATGAAATCAATATCCATCAAAAATTTGAAATGTATGAAAAATAGATACTTATGGATATTAATGACTGATTATACTTTGTACTATAAGTTATCATAATATGAAATTATTATAAAAACTAGAATTTTATGCAATAGAGTATAAGGATAAATAAAAAACCTATTTTTAGATTTCATGGATTGCATGCATCATGGACACTATATGGAAAGTAAACATAGTTATGGTTTTGAAAGATTCATTCGTAGGTTTCATTTCAAAATCTATATTAAACATTGATATACAATATTAATCACAAGTATACCTATAATTACATTGGTTATAATCATTATTAAATTTAATTTCAATATGAGAATCATTTTATTTATAAACATCATCACACTTCATCTAGAAACATTATTAAATTTCATGTCTATAAAAGAATCATTTCATAGTTTAGAAAAAATGATTCTTAGGCATAACATTGTCAGAATAAACATATGTATCATTTATCAAATTTTTATTGTATAATATTATTTATTTTTAATATTTATTATTATACTTCATGTCTAATGGAAAGGTCTACGAAAGGGGAAGTAAAATTAATCTACTGGTTTATATCAGTAATTCAACCTACTTATCTTCGATATCATTTTACAGAAATAAATCAATAGCATACAAATCAGTAATATCATCATTCACATAATATTAATTATAATCATTACCCTCATTTTAAAAATCATGAACATAATTCATATAATAATAATCATTGTTCAAACAAGCATGATTATCTACATCCACATTTGTTTACTTATTGGTAAAATCATGAAAACAACATGTGTAGAATTCAAGAAATATCAAGGATGAGCCATAGTATGATTTAAAAAATCATTAAATAGACTACTTATCATGGGTTAGAAATATATAACTTTATAATCACAAACCATATATATTTATTCTTGATATTCATATAATATGTGTTACTAAGGAGAGATAATATTTCCTCATTTATAATAACATCCTTAATTTTATGACATTTTGATTCACCACTTGCCATTGTCTTAATATGAATGTACAATGTAATTGATAAAGGAAATACATGAGTATCGATATATTGCCTAAAAATAATAAATATAATCAATTTTGACCCATTATTTCAATCACCCAATACCCAATAATGAAATACTAGGCATTTATGTATGCAATAGAATAATTTGACAAGGTCTAAATAAGGAACATACCACCCCAAAGAAACCATGATGAATTTTGGAAAATGTAGTAACCTAAATTTGGTCACAAATACTTGGTCATGCCTATTTTACCCTATTTTATTCTTAATTAAATTATGCAATGAATTAATACCTATTTTGAAAACTCACCTTTTCCTAATCCTAAGAGAAGACATATTTTAAATGAAAATTGTCATCCATCACACTTGGAAATGTTATGATTTATAAAAACACCACTATGCATATGTATGACTTAGTATAGACCTAAAATTGAGTAAATTTCCTTAGGGGATTACATCATTGAAAAGGAATAATAATGGTGAGCATACCTATCTATACTTAGTGTTCTTGTCTTTTTCTTTCCAATAGTCATATTCTGAAATTATTCTTTCCTTAAAGTCATCATTGATGTTTTTAAGCTTCTTAGTCTATGTTCATCTTGATGGAATTGATATAAAATCACATTCAAGTGACTTATTACACAACTGGTAGTTTAAAATCAAAGACTTATTGGCACAAGTACACATTAATTAAAAGTTACTTATTCTTTTTAATTTAGGTTCTAAGCACCTCAAACATCCCTTAGCCAAGTTTTATACCAAATTTATGTAGCCCTAATCTAACATGATCAAGAATTAAATTTGATAATCAATACATTCATATATTTAAAGGATCACAATAACATGAAACACTTAAGTGGGAGAATTACAATAGGTTTGATTTCCCTCTTTAGAGAATTGGATATGTAGGAAGCATTTACACATCATGGGGATGAGTGGGGTTATATCATCCTCATCACACTCATATTTTTATGCTTGTAAGTCATTAAATAATTATATTCCTTATTAGTGTTTTCAACTTCAAGAAGATATCCACAAATCTTCTATGTATCTTTGAAAGAAAATTAGTGCATAGAGGGTTATTTTCATTATCACATGTGACTATGTCTTAAATTAATATCTCCTAAAAATGAAAAAATATATAGATAGGGGTAAAAATTACAAATTAATCTATCCTATCCAATGTTCATATCCATGTGTGAGCTTAAATCTAGCTTCTGAGAAGATTTTGGGTTAGATATATTTTTTGTTTCTACATAATTATAGTCAACACAATCAACTAGATAGATTAAAAATATAAGTTCATTATTAAATTTCATAGTTTATCCTTGTTTTTCATTATTTCATTTTGTTTATTTCATTTTTTTTTACCTTCAATTTATTTTTAAAAGTGCATTTACAACACCCTACATTATTCCATTCCATATATCTAAATTAGGGTTAATTTCAATATTATTTTAATACAAGATAAAACATTTTTTGAACCCATTTATTATTTCAATATTGTATAACCCTAGGTATTCCTTAGTGTTCCAACCTTTAAGGGTTTTGATTTTTTTGTCCTACAGTTTTCAAAAAATATATCCTAAGGTTAAAAAAATGCTTTTAAGTTTATATTATTATCATTTTAAAATAATATCATGGCTTAGTGGATTTTTTTTTTTTTTTTGTTTCAAGCATCTATAGTATTTATGACATTTTTTATTTCTTTAATTTAGAAAAACATTCATAATAATAGAATAAAATGAATCAAATCACAAGGTAAGATGCAAACATCACTACTAAAAAGTACCTAGAGTTTGTGATTTTGAATCCTTTCAAGATCAAATAATCATTATGAGCTAGTAAATAAAAGAGTTACAAAAGAAAAATTAGTATTTCAATTTAAAGATAACATCATGGGATAATGATAACACATATACAAATAATCTAGAGTATGATAGGGAAAATCATACATACATGTGTGTGTGTGTGTGTGTACACACACGCGCGCACACACACATACACATTTATGTATGTATATACAAATACATACATACATAAATACATACAAATATAGATTTTTCATTCCTAACAAGAATTCATATTAAGATGGGAATCCAAAACATAATACATCTGCAACTAGTGATTCAAAAAGTATGCAAAGGAATACTAAGAGTTCAAGTGAAATTTTGATATAAATGCTTTGAAACAAAGTGATCGAATTAACTCCTATACATCATATAAGAAGACAAATATAATATTTTGCATATCGCATAATGCATAGATATAATAGAGATAATTATTTGACTTTAAAATATCACACAAAAAATATAATTGATAGTGGTGATCTTATAATAGATACATCAATCAAGCAACTAACTAACATTATGGTTGCATCTCATAGGGAACAAGTGGAAATAAAAAAAGTGTCAAAATTATAACTATTAAAAAAATAAAAAGATGAACAAATAAGCTTTCAAATGTTACATCAAAAAAATTTACTAAAAGATCAAATATCAAAAGATAAATTATGAAAACAAACTCAATATAAGTTAAAATGCACATTTTTAAAATGGTTTCTCATGCAAGATTTCCAAAAAATAATGTTCTTAAAAATTCTAATGATAAAAGTATGGTTGTTAATGATTCACACATCATATATATTTCATGCATAAAGGAACAAGATAAGTATAATGCTACCAAATCTATATTTACATCTTCATGTCAATAATTTAGATTAAAAATTACTTCTCTTCCTAGTGTTAAAATATTTATACATGATTTTTCTCTATTTTAGAATGAGATACAAGATAATCACAATGATGAACATACTCAAGAGCAACATGATTTCAAGAAGATAACTCCTATATATGGTGTGGTAGGTTTTTTATATACAAAAAATGGATGATGAGATTGGCATACCATATTTATAGGATATAAAGGATGATTATGATCATGATAATGATTATGTAAAATATGATTGAAATGATACAACTGATATACAAGTGTAAATGATATTTATGGTTATATAGCACCTCAGTCTTGTATACCTAGAAAACTCAAACATTTGTTTTTCCTCTCAGCTTTGGACCTTTTCCCACTTTCAAAAGTCTTTCATCTACTATATCTTGTGCCTCTTCACCTATCTCTTGATGAAATCAGTATTATGTTGATGACCCATACCTTCTATCTTGTCGATAGTGATTAAAATATGCATATCCTGTGCCCTACAAGTTATAATCTTGTACTTATTTTATAACTACTAAGACACAAGTGTCATTCCTATAGCCCTACATTGACACTATTGTCCTACCTTGACATAGGTGCCCATGCCCTAAAGTCATATAATTTCAAAATGAAATGTATCCCAATGGTTTTCCTAATTTCTTTAATGTGAAATACTTCCTGATAGGAGTGATATATATTCATAATCACTGTTCATTTATTCCTCACCTATTATTCATACAAAATATCATTAAAAGGGAATTGAATTGAGGAAAGATTCTTTATTTATTCCTATTTCCATATCAGTCATAGGGACCACACATATACAAGTATAAAGTACTAAAGGAATAACCTAAGAGATATATTTGCCAAATTACAAGTTAGGTCATTGTTGTGCTTGATTTTCACACATTGCATGAGTCACACACAAGCCAACATGTATGGGAAAACTACACTAGTTTGAGGTCCTCTTCAGAGTATTGGATATGTAGGTAGCACTCATTGATAAAGGGGTCTTTAGGTTTAGCTTGACATTGTGTTCTCACTAGCCCATTTTTCAAAAGGTCACTATGAAGATGAAATAAGGTTTTGGATTTTCATGAGGGATAATCCATGACCTAGATCTAAATACACCAAAATGAAGGTAATGAAAACTATGGATGTGTCTACATAGTCACATCCTTTTACACACCATATAAGACACATATGTCTAGTTTAGATAGTAACATCCCAAGTTGATGCTAGTGTTCGAGGCTTTAGAGGCACTCAATCCAAAATTTGATGAATTTTAGAGAATATTCTTCCAATTTTATTCCTATATATTTTAGATCCATAATTGTGTTAGCATTAGAACCACCTAGGTACTTTTTTTATTTTTCATTTCCATATCTATCATAAGTTTACTTACTATTTTATCCTATCTTAGTTTAATGAATTCAAAATATGTTATATCTAGGTTTATCCTTTAATTATCCTAATGTATACCTAATTATCACCCTTGTGGATTGTCATTTATATATTCTTAACCCTATCTACCCAAGTAAGATCTAGAAAAATATGTTTTTATACTTCAAATGCAAATGGATTTCCATAATATTAATGCAAATGTTTCATAATTTAGAAATAAACCTCTTGCACAATGTATACTTGAATATCCTTATCCATAAGATTTTAAACTATACATTTACCTCTCTTTTTGAGTCATAAGGATCCATTTGACCACATGATTAACTATGTACATTATTCTAGTTAATGGCCAAAAAATCAAACTATTACTAAAATTATTCCACGTGAGCATTTATGATAAGGATCAAAATTAGTATAGCCTACAAAAGGTTCCTTAACAACTTTTTTACAATTCAAAGATGATTTTTTCATGGATTTCAATATCCACAAGGTGACAAAACTTACATTACCACATTTTCATAATTTAAAGCAACATGATGATGAATCCCTTCAAGATTATATTATATTATTCAAAAGTACATCATATGAGCTAGTATTTAGTCCCTTAGATTTACAATTGCAATTTATTTTTAGTTGAAGGCTTATATCCCCATTAAATGAAAGAGGATTTCACAAAAAATATGAGTCATTTAAACATTTATATATGGATGTGTATCAATATTATTCAATAATCCATACTCATCCAAAGGATCTTAACATAGCCCTTTTAAGTAACAAATTTTATTCCTCACATAAAGGAGGGAGATGAATTACCAAAGGAGCATTATTAACAAAATTGTGGTAGTCAAAATCTTTATATGACCAGTTTTCAAATGTTACTTAACATGGGGCTAATCCAAGGTCCTTGTCCAATGAAAAAACTCCAAGATGAATAGTAAAAAGGGATCCATGTTAATAATATTTAAAAATTAACTTATTCATGGATGTTTATTTTTTTTGGCATAACCATATTGATCATACACAAAAAAAACCTACCTGAAATGTAAAATGCTTACACCAAATTATCTTTTATCTAAAAAATTTTCAAAATAAATAAGGTTGTAAAGACTCCTTGGGAAACATAATAATTCAAACAAGGGTTTAATTTATGCCTACCACATTTACATATGAATTTTATAGTGGGAAATATTTATTTATACCAATTGGAATCTATAATTGATCCAAATCAATAAGGTGTTTCCTTTTCTCATGAAGGTAGATTAATGCATATTTGAAATGATAGAATTAGTCCTTCTACTATACACGTCGATAATGAGGAGGAACTTGATATGCACATTTTAAACTTATCCAATAATGATAAAAAAAAATATCAAAGATCCAAATTATGTTTAAAAAGATTAACATATTCTAAAAATACTAAAAAAATTAAAAAAAACTTTAAAACTCTAAAAACATTTCTAGCACCTACATACTTTATTGGCTCCTTAAAACCTGTGTTAGTTCCATGTTGATGGATGACACATAAGTTATTTCTACATACACATGTGTTTCACACTTTCACTTGAGTATGATACTGATTTAACTATTTTTAGAATTATGGAATGTAAAACCCTAAGTAGATAAAGAGTCGAGTATATAAATCAGGGAATAAATATAAAAATATCAATATCCATTAATTTATATGATAATTGATTTGTTTTCTTATCATATAAATAAACATGAATTACAAAATAGACTCTTAACTATAAAAGTGACAGATAGATAAGTGGTAGGTTGGAAATTATTACAATAATAGTGTAAGGTGTCATCAACAGGGAAATGGTTTCAGAGTCCTCTATAAACAATAGTGATGTCCATTTGCCAATACTACACTATAATAGTGTCCTACTATGTTGTGATAATGACTTTGAGTAGATGGAACAATGTGTTTATAAGAGGATGTTCACCTTTTTATAAGAAGCTTATGTCTGTAAGACCAAGTCCCCAGTCACCATCTACTATACATTTTTGACTGATCACGATGTGAAACCCTAAGCCTCCATGCTTCTTAAGGTTTTAAAAAAAAAATTAAAAGTCGATTGGTATTGTTAGGGTTGGATAGACATGACCTTAACACCCCATATGTTGATCATTACCTACATACCAATACATCAAAAGGGGATCAATCTTGATGTAGTTATCCCAATCTAAGTATTAGTGTAAGTGTAATTGAATGCTAGTATGAATGCCCATTTGAATTCTTTGAGTGTGTCTTAAGACAAAAAGCATGATTAATGTAATATTTATTCTATTATATATGGGTTTATAGAAAAATAGGGTAGAATAGGGATCAATGACCTTGATTTACACAATTATTTATACATTTGTTCATGAGAATTGCATCTATTTTCCATCTAGGTGATAAATGAATGAGAGTGGTCTTTATATAGTTTTATAGTGATTTTCAAGACATGAAATGAATCTAGGACAACCCTAAAATGCTTCAGGAAGCAGAAAGATATTCATTAGGAGTAAATAAGGATAAAGGTAAATAACATTGCCCCTTTGCCAATAGTGTAGTACACTATAGACCAAAGGGCCATGATATTGTCTATGTGGATAGAATGGGTTAAAAAGTGTCATAGATTCTTATGGGAATGGATTAATGTAGTTTTTGGTATATATGGTTATGATTTGAGTGGATATATAGCTATAAAAGGATCAAAAGAGGCCCTAAGATAGGTATAGGGCTAAGTTAAGGATAAGGTGGTCTCAAGTGATAGTCACTACATTAAAATGACATTTTAGAAGTCTACATTCTACCACCCTTTATTATATAAATGTAGAAAGGTGAAATTACAAGGATAAAGGAAAGAGAGACGTACCTAGAATTACCTAAGAGGAAAAATAATGAGTCTTGATTTAAGTCTATGAAATGTGATCCATTACATGTCTTTCAAATGAAATATGTATGAATTAGTCCTTAATAAACATCAAAATAAATCACGGAAGGGCGATGGCAGCAAATAAAGAAGCGATGGGTGGCCCATCGACTGGCCCCAGGAAGGACGTGCATTTGCCTGGGATGGGATATCTAGGACTGGAGAAGTATGTGAACAACGATTGCTCAAAGTTGAGCAAAGTCAACGGTTGTCTTTTAAGAAGCTAGGACTAACCTGTTCTAGTCATATCCCCTGATTCTGTGCAGGAGGATGTGGAGTATCTTTCTTCACACACTTTGATATGTAAATTCTTGGGAATTCGAATCTCTCTGACTGCCTTGGAAGCTTGGATCTGATGCTCCTGGCATATAGAAGGGGATTTTGACATCATGTTGGCAGGTAATAGTTACTTTTTGGTGAATTTTTCTTCTATTTTGGATCGGAATAGAATTTTTGAAGGGGGCCCTTAATTCTATGAGTAGGTGGGGCTCTTTCTCAAACCCTGGAATCTGGGGTTCAATTCGGTGGCAGAGCTCCCAACATGTGTACCAGTTTGGGTTCGCCTACCAAGACTACCCTTAGAATTCTAGCAGGAGGACATCCTCAGGCAGATTGCTACCACGCTGGGAACCCCAATAGCTATTGCCCATCAATCGCTAGAAAAAAAGATAATTTCATATGCCCGTGTTTGTGTGGAAATGGATTTGAATAATCCATTACCAGACTCCATGTAAATCTATATGGGCTCCTCAGCCTAGATACAATAGTTAGATTATGAATCTATTCCTTTTTGATGCCGTATCTATCATATATACAGCCATTTGCATTGCCAATGCCCAAGGGCTGCCAATGACAATGAGACTAGTCTTAAATCCTCAGTGCCAATTTCTACTACTACTGGCAAAGGAAATGGATGCTCAACGCTTACTGATAATGCAAAATCCTAGCCAGACAGGGTGGATAAAGGGAAAAACCCTATAGTCTCTGCAGGTATGGTGCAAGGATCAGCTGAACACAAGGGTGTGGAGATGGATGGATTCATACCAGTCAGGAGACAGGGGAAAGGAAGAAGTTAGAAATGTAAGAATGCTGACCGATAGGCTGATTTGGGCTTCAATAGATTTGAAGCACTTGACTGCATGGCCATTGAGGATGGCATTCCAATAGAGCCCCAGGTGGAAATGCTTGAGGTAGATAAACTACTCACAAGAGCTAATGAGGTACAGGACATGTTGTTTCAACCAACTTTGGTGAGCTCTTTGAGGATGGAGGAGGAGGCACAGGAGGCTCTTCATGACCTGTCAGACAAGGAAACTAGATGGGCTGATTTGCTTAAGGAAAATGAAACTGGTAGGAAAGAAAAAGGGCTAGCCTCAACACTTGGTTTAATGTAGTGCCCTTTCAAGAAGGGCACCTCTTCTACTCCTTCCAAATCTGGGAGAAGAAAGGAGCAAGAAAGGCTCAAACTTGCAGGTGATTTACTGGTGGAATTAGGGGTTGTCAAAACCTTAGATGAGCACTTCCCCCAATCCACTCAATGATTGTCTTATCATGGAATGTAAGGGGTTTAAATAGTTTCCCCAGACAAAAAGCTATACATAGATTGGTGATGGAACACTCTCTGAATATTCTCTGTATTTAGGAGACCAAATTGTCTATTGACTCATTGTTCGCCTGTATGCCAAAATTATGGTCATCTAGCCATTGTCAAGGTATAGGTGCTGCGGGGAACTCTGGAGGGATTGTTATGTGCTGGGATCTGAGGAAAGTAGAACCAATCCATTGGGTTTCCTGCCTGTCTACCATTTCTATGGTTGCCTCTTCCCTTGAAAATGGGGAACTCATTTTGGTGACCACTGTTTATGCACCTGTGGATACTAAGGGACAAATTCAGCTTTGGGCTCATATTTGTTATGTTTGAAGCTTCTATCCGTACCTTCCGTGGATTGTAGCTAGGGATTTTAATGCGGTTTTGTGTTTAGAGGAGAAAAGAGGTGGGCTGAATTGGCTAGGGCCATCTTCTGAGTGTTTTCAACATAATGTGGAGCAGCTGCGTCTTTCAAATGTTAAACCTTCAAATGGGCTATTCACGTGGAGCAATAGAAGAGAAGGTAATTCTGCCATCTCTGAACGTTTGGATAGATTTTTTGTTTCTTGTTTCTGGTAATCTAATGCTATCTCTCTTAATTCTAAAATATTGGATTGGAGAGGCTCTGATCATTGGCCTATCAAGCTATCCATTAGTTCTATTGTGGGACCCGAAAAGCCTCCATTTAAATTACAGCTGATGTGGTTACGTGACCCATCTCTCCATGACCTCATTGGACAGTGGTAGAGATAGGGAAGTCCCACTTATGGTACAACCATGTATTCAGTCCTTAAAAAGATGTAGTATGTAAAAAGAAAGTTGCAAATCTGGAATCGTAACTATTTTGGCAATTTACATAGTATGAAGAAGGCTCAAGATTGGCTAGATGGGATAACTAGACAAATAAGAGATGGTGGATTCTTGAATGAGCTTCGGGAGGAGGAATTTAAAGTAGTTAAAACCTTAGAGGAGTGGGAACTTAGAGAAGAAATCTATTGGAATTAGAAGGCTAGGATTGACTGGCTCCAGGAAGGGGACAAAAACATAGCTTTTTTCCATATGTCTATCTAGGGTAGGTGTAATAGGAACTTTATTTCTTATCTTGTTACTCAAGATGGGCTGTGCCTTACCTCTACTCAAGATATCAACATGGAGGCTGTCCAGTTCTTTTCAGCTCTCTTTATTGGAGATCCTCTGCCTGAGGAGTTGGCTGAAAACATAGTTTTATCATGCATACCTTTGGTGGTGACGGTGGAAATGAATGAGGTTCTCATGAGACCGATTAGCTCGACTGAGGTCGAAGAGGTGATGTTCAGCATGAAGAGAGGCAAAGCCCCTGGACCGAATGGATTCCCAGCCAAATTCTTTCAAGATTTCTGGGACATCATTAAACAGGACATGATGAATGTCATTCAGGAGTCATATTCTAACAAAGAAATGCTTAAAGTGTTGAATGCCACTTTCTTGGTCCTGATCCCTAATCAAGATCAAGCTCAGAGACTTGATTTGTTCAGGCCCATAGCACTCTGTAATGTTATCTATAAAATCATTTCAAAGCTGATTGCTCAGAGGCTTAAAGGGTACCTTCCCAGACTCATCTCTAAAGAACAAGGGGCTTTTATGGCAGACAAATAGATTTTGGATGGAGTGGTTGTTACTTTAGAAGCTATCCATTCTATGAGCATGTCTCAAGAACAAGCCATGTTTATCAAGCTCGATCTTGCCAAAGCTTATGACTAGGTTAGCTAGAGATTTCTGCACAAAGTCTTTTTGGCATTCAACTTTAATCAGGAATGGATTGACTGGGTGATGAGCGGTATTACTACACCCTCCTTTTCGGTCCTTATTAATGGGAATCCATTGGAGCTCATTACGGCTTCAAGAGGCCTTTGTCAAGGAGATCCGCTATCTCCTTACTTGTTTATTATTCTGGCTGAGGGCCTTAGATGCCTTCTCAAACATTGCATCTCCCAAAATATGCTGCATGGGTGGAGGTGGGGGAATGGGATCACTACCCTGACGCACCTCTAATTTGTTGATGACACCATCCTTGGAGGTAGAGTGAGAATTCAGGAAGCGAAATCCTTCTGGCTCAATTTTGACACCTATCTGGAGGCTTCAGGGCAGAAAATTAATTAATAAAAGTCTTCTATTTTCTTTTTTAACACTCTTGCACCTATTCATAGGAGGATTGCTACCATTTTAAGTTTCCAGATTCAAGTCCTTCTAGTGATTTACCTTGGAATTCCCATTGTGGTGGGAAGGCAGCCTAGGTTGTTCTGGCAGAATATTTTGGACAAACTTATGCAAAATGTTGGTCATTGGACCCATAGGTGGCTCTCTATGGCAAGAAGAGTGACTCTTCTTCAATTTTTTATTCAAGTGATACCCATCTACCACTGTATGGTCTAGGCTACCCCTGTGTACTTCCTGAACAAATTTGATGGCCTTTTTAGACAATTCCTTTGGAGCGGTAACCTGCATAATGCTAAATGGAGCCTTATCAATTGGGCTACTGTGTGTCATCCTAAGCATGAAGGAGGGCTAGGATTGCGATCTGCTATATTGGCCATTCAAGCCCTTGCTACCAAGCTCTATTGGAGATGGTGTGCCAACCATTCTACTCTGTGGACCCATATTTTAACTGGTATGTATTTTCCTGGCATTAAATCCTAGCATATGCCCAAGATCCCTCTTGATGGAAGAGGGTCAATGGTTTGGAAGACTCTCAAGCTTGGTGCTCAGCTCATCAAAAGCAACCTTTTCTAGATTGGAAATAGCGGGAGGGAGGCTCTCTTCTGGAGAGATTCTTGGGATGGTGTGCTATCCCTCTTATATTCTCATCTATACCTATAGGCCCTTAGTGATTCTTTTCACACTGTTGGCTGGCATATAGTGGCGCACTATAAGGAAGCTTATAACATGGGCACGACCATTGGCTACAGGTGGAAAAATTCCTTTGATTGGCTTCTGGGAGGTTCTGAAGAGGAGAGGTGGGAACTTACTTAGATTCTTGATTCCAAAAGTTATAGCTCCCTACAAGGGAGAGATGGTCTTTCCTGGGGGAGATGTTACGGGGTAGTATACTATTTCTTCTGGTTATAAGGCCTTGACCAAACAATTCCCTATTGATGGGCAGTTCGTATGGGGGAAGAAAATCTAGAACAGGGCTACTTGGCCCAAGTGCAACTTCTTTCTATGGCTGCTTACTTACAATAGATGTCTTACCTGGGACAATCTGTGTAAGAGGGGTTTCCAGGGGCCTTCAATCTATGTTTTATGTCATAGCAATGAGGAAACGAGCTTGCATCAATTTTTTCAATGTGAGTATGCTAAGCGGCTTTGGCATCTATGGTAGAATGCCTGGGGCTCTACTTGCGGGCATGTTTCTTCATTGGCTGAGTTTTGGGATTGACTTGGCCAAGCTCCTTTAAAGTTTTCTCTCCTCCAAAATGCCTGGATTATTGGTCCCTCTTTTATATTCTGTAATTTATGGCTCAAATGAAACAGAAGGGTCTTCAGGGGCACATAGTTGGGAATGAATGTTATGTGGTTGAAAATCATTAACTCACTACAAGAGACCTTGCACACGAAGTGTGGGGAGCGCAACACTTTAGATCATGAAGATGCCACCATATGCCTTCACCTGGGCTTGGACCCGACTCCTACCTGCACAACTGAGGTGAGTGGTCCTTTGGCGGCTCACAATACGAAGTGGTCGAAGCTTGTTAGTAGAATAGGGCTCTAGACCCCTCTTGAAGAGGTGGGTATCAAAATTAATCTGGATGGATCCTCTCGTGGGAACCTAGGGGAGGCCGGTATAGGAGGCATTGGTCAGGACTAGACCGGAAAAATCTAGCTTCTCTTCTCCATTTACAAAGGCCATCAGATGAACAACCTCATGGAAGCCATGGCCATCCTAGAGGCAGTGAAACAATGCTGTCAAAATGGTTGGGAAAATATTATTTATGAATCAGATTCATAAGTCATTATTAATTTGCTGAATAGAAGTGATCCTGGTAAGGTGAACTAGAAATTACAGAGAGTTATTCATCAAATTCTACATCTAAGTACTTCTCTGCAGTCAATTTCCTTCATACACATCCCCTATGAGTGGAATCATGTTGCGGATTGTCTTGCTAAGTGGGCCTCGGAAAATGGGCCCTCCTGGAATATTACTAAGCTAAAAATGCTTCCTACGAGATTATATCAGCATCTGGTCCAACTTGTGGACTAGGAGAATGAATTGTAACCTTTGTCACGTTTGTGTTTTTAAAAAAATTTTACCCCTCTTTTAGTTTAAAAAAAATAAACATCAAAAGAAAATACAAAATAGAGTAAAGAGATGAAGAGAGAGAGAGAAATGAAATAAATAAATACAACTCAATGGGTATATGAACTAATGTTAAAACCTAGTGAAATCCTATGTGTGTATAGATGGTGAAAAAGGATGATTAGCTTTTATTGGTATAATGGTTTAGCCAATCCCAATGTGTAGGAAACTCAAGAACTCAAAATAGCCTTGACTCCATCATTACCCACCCCTATTTAGTGGATCATAATCTATGAGTGATCTAGATTCGACTGATGAGCTGCCCAACTATCTCATATTGGTAGATTGAGAACTTAAGTAGGTTATGACTCCATCATTAATTAACCATGTGTAGTAGATTCATCTCATGATACAACTATGTGATGTAACCAAAAATATGTAAGATGGATATGTACCATATGGTTGGGCCACTTAAGAATGCCAACCACTCTAGATAGAATTAGGCATCAATTTGGTGTAAACCAGGTGAAAAACTAGTGAAAATTTCATACATATGGTTTCTAGAGTATATAAAATGGATAATTATATGGATTTGTCATTTAATCTAAGAGACCTGGTGCTAGATTTAGCATATGGGAATAATGTTCCATGCACATGCTCCCAACTCTAATATCTATGTATATGGATTATGGTCTGAGTCATATAATATGTGTCTTTGCTTATCTGAAACTAAAATGGTAGTGATAATGTTGTGCATGATGCCTCTAATAAAGAAAATGTATATAATCTATGTATAAATGGAGTATATACTAAACTTTTCTTATAATTTGTGGCTAGGATTATGTAAATTTGAATGGTAATTGTTATACCTTTGTGACAATTCTAGACTTTTCTATTTTTGGGGATATTAGAGAATAGTGTGGTCCCCTTTGCTAATAACACACTGTGATATAGACCACTATACTACATTATTGACCAAGTGTGTTGTTTCAAAGGAAAATTGATGATAGAACTACCACTGGGACTAAGTAACACTCGAGTGGCCATAGGATTGATGTAAAACCAAGTAACTAACACACACCAAGAAGCAATGACACCATAATAATAGTATTACATTATGAAACACATATTACATGCAACCTCAATGTTGTAATGTTTATCCTTTATGTTACTAATGTGTATTGATCATAGAAGAGCCTTGCATATATATGTGATTACAACCAAGATACAAAGCATCCTAAGTAATGTGGGATAAAACAATAAGTATAATAGTAAGGAATAGTGGCACATGAGTCATCAATCACTCATGTGTGAACACACTAACCATTACTGGTTAAAGCTAACCTAAGTTAACTTAATAAAAGAATAAATAAACATTTAGAATAACACCCCCCTCTTAAGTGTAACTTAAGGAGTATTGAAAAACAAAAAAGGGTAAAACACCTCAAAATATAGGTCTTGATAACTATGCCATGTTAGGTACCTATGTATAATGTTAAGATAATATAGTGAAAAATCCAAGTGTCCTAATGGATGATAATCCATCTCATTAGAATACATGGATGCCAACCACTATAACTACTAATTAAACTAGGAATTGGTGTTGAATATAAGGATCAGCTAGAAGAAACATTGATCTCTAAAAGACTAGGTAGAGTAAAAAGCTTGAGGAAGCATTGCCAAACATCCCCCCCTCAATGCTAAATGGAGTGTTGATGATAAAAAGTAATGACTATTAAAGTGATGGTGGTTTGATCCTCACATGGATGAAGCTATGCAAGATGAATGTGAACGCTAGGTGAAAATACTCATAATATGTACATGAGTGGTCTAAATCCATTACTCAATGAACACTTGAACTAATTTGGTAATTTTGAAACCATGAAAATGGTTGCCCATAGGTAATTCTAAATGTTGATAGACACTAGAGATACCAAATGTTGCTTGTAACATGGAGGCAATAATACTATAAAGGTTGGTGTCATAAATATAGAAGAGTACCCCAAATAAGGCCAATAAATGATGAGACATACTACAACCCTCATATATATTCTAGAAAATAAAGTGCCTGATAAGAGACTAATGTATAATAGAGAAATCCAAACTCATTATTTGTTAAAACATGAAAGCACACACACACACACACAAAAGGTTCTTATTTGAAAAAATAAATGGAATCTCTCCTAGAAAATGCAAGGAGGTGCAAAGGAAGAGGCCTCAAATATATTGATGACATGAGTGTAGGTGGAAGTTTAAACTAATTATCATGAACACATGAAGGTAAATAAATTCACAATTAAAAAAAAGGTCATGTAGGAGTGGCCCAAAATCCACTACTTGAACACATGTTCAAAAATACAGTAAGAGTCTTGATAGATAATAGCCATGTGAAAAGAGACAAAAAGTATTTTTCCTTGATAGGGTATTGGAAACAAGGAAATTATAGGTACACTTTACAGGATGATGAAATATAATGCATTTTCAAAACCAAATAATAAGGAGAGAAAAATAGTTGGATAAATTTTATTATCAGGGCATGACCACCAACCATGCTAGACCCACCCACCAGTCTTCAAACATGATACTCAGAATAGGTGTGAATGTACCCAAACCACATTAATAACTAATCCAATGAAATTTGAAAAGGGAGTGTGAAAAATCACACATACTCATGAATGTATACAAATATATAAATCCCCCATGACACTTTATAAATCAATGCAAGTACAAATACATTTGAACAACCCACCCAATATGAATTATAGTTTGTGAAATAGAACATTAAGTAATAAAATATAGTATAATATATAATCATAAATATCATGACAAAACATACACTTTAAAAAAGGATAACATGAAAATCAGAGTTACCAGTCAAAAGTTATGGTCTTTAAAGGTCCAAAATACATTAACTAGTCAGCTAAACTAGAAAGAAACTAAAAATTATCAAAATATGGGTGATCAAAATGTAAAAAAATCCTTAATATTGTATAATTCCTTAAAAAACATCAAAATTTTAAAAAAAATCACCTTCTCAAGCTTTAAGGATCAAAAGTTATGAGTCTCGAAAGAAAAGATCTCTAAAGATGGTTGTATGGAATGATAGAGGCTAAAAAATATTGTTTAAGACCAGAAAAGGCACTTTTGTTCAACCCTATGACCTTTAGGTCATCAATTTTTAATTGAAGCACCGAAACCATAAGTGCAAGCATGAAGTTTGTCAACACAAGTGAACAAACTAATATTTATTATCATAAAATGCACTTATTTAAAGGTTGATCTGAGTAGAGAAATTTATGGTGGCATGATGGTTGTTATGATTCTAGAAGTGGTGGATCTAGATGGTGCTCCACCCAAAAAATTGACCCTACACCAAATGAAGACTTCCAAATTTCCCTCTACCTTCAAACTTTCACCACATATGCCTCGACTATCCATATTAAAAAAAATGAATACTTTTCAGAAATATCTCAATGATAAGAATAAATTGATATAATATTTAATCCATCATTATGAAAAAAAGTATAAAAAACCTACCATTTTCTCTATTGTTCCTCGCTTGTCTTACAAAATAAAAACTTAAAAAAATCTTATTAAATTACCAAAAGCTCCAAAATTATGATTTTTATAAATGAATATTTTTTTAAGTATAATTCATAAAAAATATAGTATTGGTTTGATATATATATATATATATATATATATATATATATATATATATATATATAATTAAATTAAAAAACCAAAAAATGACTCTGAAGAGATGCTTAAGAATGGTAGGATTAGGGAATACACATCTCTAATATCACGATAGAACTAACATTAGGACTATGTAATTCCTGAGTGGCCATAAGATCGATGTAAAACTAAGACACTAACCCACACCAAGACACAATGACACCATACTAATAATATTACATTATGAAATACATACTACATATAAGCTCAATTTTTCAATGTTTCTCCTTTATGTTACTTATGTGTATTGATCATAGAATAACCTTGCATATATAGGTGATTAAAACCAAGATAAAAATCATCCTAATAAACATGGGATAAAACTAGAAGTAGAATAGTAAGGATTAATGGCATGAGTCATCAATCACTCATGTGTGCACACACTTACTACTAATAATTAAAGCTAACCTAAGTTAAAAAAAAAAAATTACACTAAGAACTGAGACTAATCTATATATGACTATCTTTCATTATATTTTCCTAAATCTAAGCTTTGTAATCTATGTCTTCATGATATAAATTATGTTCTGAGTGCACTAAGATGGCCTAATCTTTCTGACAAACCCTTTTGAATGCCCCCTCTTTTGATTGGATTTTTTGAAATTCTAAAATAATTGTCCTTAAAATAAAATATATGCATCATGTGTGTTATACTAACAACATATGATATATGTGTGATAAACCAATATGTTGTGTATACATGACATCAAAATGTAAACTAGTTTGAGCATAATTTGGTAATATATGATGTATGTTAGATATAACATTCTCAAGGTTGTCAAGATATATATAATAATGTAAGCATGTATATGAATAGAAAAATCTTAATATATTTGAGTAAACTACCTATGGGGATGGGGTATGATGTCCATAAAGGCACCCAAGGAGGGAGGGGAGATGCATGAGGTTCCTCATGGTATTGCAAACTAGATGTGAATGTAAAAAGCAAGAGACAAGTGTCATGGCCATGATACATACATGAAAGCATACATACACACATATGAGTCATGTAAAGTAGGCTAAGAGGCCACAATACAAGGGACATGGGCACATGTCACTATGTTTTAGAAACACACACATATAAGGACATGTTCAATTGTCTACATCACATAGATAAATTAAGATCAGCTTAGATCCACAAGGAAGGACATGTTCCAGTGTCCACACACATAATCAAGAAGCACACACAAGGACATGGGAACATGTCCAAAGCATACACACAATGAAAGGAATTATCTTAAAATTGTATAATAATGACATATTCAAATTCCTTCAAGTATAAATAGAAGTAAAGAGATACATAAAAATATAAACTAGTAAAGCTAAGAATGGAAGTATGCATAATATGTGATATGAATCCATATAAGAGAAAAGACATACATAAGTTGATTTTATACTAGTAGTTGTCAAAAAACATTAGTGTAGTATAGGATGATAAATATCAAGATATAATCAATGTTAAATCTAAGATATGGAGTATATAAATATATAACATGGATAATAAAAAATTGTGTGCATGATCCCCTCAATAGGCTACTATGTCAATGTTTAGTATGTGTATGTGTATGTGCCTCCAATGGGTTAATAGTAGAGAATATTGATCTATGTAGAGGACCTATTTCATATAGTAATCTATGAAAATTAAAATATAACAAGTGAATCATGTATGAATGATACAATCAACTATATTAGAATAGACAACATATGTAGTACCTGAAAAATAGAAGAAATGTAAAAATGGAAATGCACACAATATAAAATTTGTATTTTTAAAGCAATATTTAATTTTTTTTTGTATTTTTGACCATATTATGTCATTTTTGTGTTTTCTGAGTATAAACTATGTACAAGTAACATGAAATTGAAACTATGTACAAGGAACAAGATAAAGGAAATTATGTACAAGTATATTGAAATAATGAAACTATGAGAACATACCAACTAACGAGTCTTGTAAGAGACTCACTATCAAGGTGACTTGTATCAAGTAAAGGAATAATGACTACACATGATGTGTAAGTAAGTATCCAAGATATAGAAAATAGATGTACCAAATAATCTATATTTGAAGTTGATTGTGAAGTGTGGCCATGAATCTATGAAGCTAACTAAATTGGCCTATGAAGGGATCTTGGAGACCCATATGGTATAAAAATATATAACTAGCATGGATTACTTATGTAGAGTGTTTTATGGAATCAATAACACTAATCTAGGTGTGAATGGGGTAGAGAGAGGCTCTCTAGAATCCATAACATGTCTCTGATATAGGGGTCTCTCTAATAAAGGTCTCTATGGGAGAGTATGTATACATGGTAATGTTGTAGAAGTAGACATCAACTACACTAGTGGCTCAATTGAGATCTAAGATGTGATAAAGTATGGAACTATTACTAGTGACTTTTGTGTAGTTGGTTATTGAGTAGGTAAAAGATACTCATATGGAAGGCCCTTGACTATAAAAAACTAATTATAATGTATATACTTAAGGCATTTATCTAAAGTGGATTTAATGGCTTAGATTTAATACTTCCAAGGTGTACCTAATAACATATAAAATATGTTGGTAATAGGTACCACTATGAATCTAGTGGCCACATTATGGGACCAAACTTTAATGGAAGTATGATCTCCCCAATGGAGATTTGTACATGTCCATTCAAGCAATGAATAAATATATCTATCATATAAATATCTTGATTTGAATATCCCAAGTGATGTATAAGGGTAATATTACACATATTAATGTTTAAATGATTGTCAACCATAACACTTTGAATAGGATGATGATGATTGTAAGCATGTACAAAGAGTTCATATAAATATGGGTCATCATCAACGGTATCCTATTATGAGAAAGTGATGAGAGGACTAGTTGGTACTATAGTATGATACACATCACTAATATTATATAGAGGGTGTGTGTCTATTGTATGATTGTAATAGGATGTTAGTGGCGGATGTGCCTGATAAGTATAATGAACACCATAAGTCACTACTATCTCATTAACCATATGCTTTGGAAATGGATCCAAAAATATTTTAATTGATTTTAATTCATTTTTTTGTGCTTTTGGTGTTTATATAGGATTCATCACATCAATGATACCATCCTCTATCAAAATTTAGATATTATGCAATAAGCTGATGCATCTTTTTGTAGTATGGCTGGGGGACCTACGATAATCACAAAATGCATTGGAATCATACTTATCTCAAAGAGGCCTATTCATATCAACATGTTTGATGGGAGGGAGAGATATAACATTATATTCTAAAATTCATTGGTGTACGTAAGCTATTCATTCAGGAAGATTTATAAAAATTTTCCTTAGAAGAGTTGATAAAACTAGATGAGTAGTTGGCTCTAATACTACATTAACTATCACCTTTTGCTCATTCTTGTTTTCATTGGGCCTCACTTTTTATGGGGGATTATTTGAACTCTTATTAGAGGAATTTGGCCTAACTATGTAATTTAACTTGCCAATGGAGAGAAGTTTGAGTTGTTTCTCCTTCACTATATGGCATAAATCTATAAATTATGGAAACCTTTTGAATAATATAGATTCATGTAATGTTAGTAGTTAGTTTTCTTTTTTAAATATGTCTTGGAGTTCTCTATCTTCAATGGGGATATTTATTTTTTATAATATGGGTTTCTATCATAAGACATGTTTAACTATTGTCTCATTAAATTTTTTATTTAGTTGAGAAACTTGAGCATAGGAAACTTTATAATTGATTTTGATCAAAAAGTGTGCCACAAACATATCTAAAAGTGGATTAAATAATGTAATGGATTGAATAGGGAGATTATTAAACCATTGTAATGCATAGTCCTCTAAATTTCAAGCTAACAACTTAGTTAGGAGATAATCATTAGACACGTAGTCCAAATATGTTGCATGAAAATCATGTAGATGATGTTTAGGGTGGTCCTTACCATTATATAGAGTAAGATTGGGTACCAAAAATCTAGATGAAAATGAGTTTTTACAATATGTTATGTGAATGGTGTATATAAGATCACATGAGAGTTAAAAGCATGAGATGGTCTTATGGCACCCTATAGAAGATGTAACACCTTAACCTACATATAATGGATCTCTTGCCTAAGTGATTATACATCTAAAGAGGAGGGATGAGTACTAGTCATAGGAGGTATTGCCACTAATGAGAGTTGGATATTGTATCAGGTTGTAGATTATAAATTTCCCTCGTAGTAGGTGTAATAATATTAACATCTAATGGGTTAGAGGATTGACCAAGTTACAACCCACCTAATTGATCCTTCACATCTTGATTTTATGATATTTTGGGTTAGAGGAATTTGGGTATGCTCAATAGGATTAAAACTAAGCTTAACACTTCTTCTTAATGGAATATATATCATTTTAAGATGGCATATAGTAAACAAAACAAAATATTTATGCTAAAAAATAATATATGAAATATAAAAAAGCCTAAAACAACAAATAGAAATAAGAAAAAGAAGGATATAAACCCTAAGAGCATATAGGGCTATGTTTTGATGCTATTAGAAGTAAGTTGAGTTCACTAAATGATTTAACTATTTTGGGAATTATATAATTTAAAACCCTAAATATTTAATTAGCTAACTATATAAATTAGGCAATAAATATATAAATATGAGTAGCCACTAATTTTTACAATAATTGTTTTGTTTACCTATCAGATAAATAGAAATGCATTACGAATGAGATAATTAGCTAGAAAAAATGCTTGAGATAGACAAGTGGTAGGCTAGAAATTAGTACAAGAATGGTGTAGGGTATCTTCAATAAGGAACATGTGTCAGAGTCTTCTTAAAATAGTATCATGGACCCTTTGCCAATAATACATTGTCATAGTTTCTTCTTGTGCTGTGATAATGACCTTGAATAGATGGAATAGTGAGTTTTTATTAGGAGTTCACCTTCTTCTGAAAAGACTGTGTCAATAAGATCAAGTCTTAAATCACTATCCATTCTAGATTTTTGACTAATCACAATGTGAAACCCTAAGCCTCCATGTTTGTTAGGGTTTTTAGAACATAATTAAAATTATATAGGCATTATTAGGGTAGGATGATTATTACCTCAACACCCCATTTGACAAGCATTGCCTACATACCAATACCTTAAAAGGGTATCAGGATCGATGTAGTTCTCCCAATCTAAAGTGAATGTTAGTATGAATGCTATTTTGAATGTTTTGAGTGTGTATTGAGACTAAAAACCTACTTAATATAAAATTTGGGATAATATAAATGGGTTTATGCCAAAGTAGGGAAGAATAAAGATTGATGACCTTGATTTACACAATTATTTTTGGGTTTCTTCATGATAATTACATATATTTTCCATCTAGGGGATAAATTAATGAGATTAGTCTTTATATAGTGTTCTAGTGCTTGTTGAGACATGAAATGAGACTAGTTTGAACCTAAAATACTTTTGGAAGTGAAAGTATATTTGTTAGGGGTAAAAATGGCTTAGGGTTAATAACACTACCCCTTTGCCAATAGTGCAATGTGGTATAATCCAAAGGGTTTCGCTATTGTCCAAGTGGTTAGAATTGGTGAAAAAGGGTCATAGATGCGTAGGAGATGGCGTAATGTTTCTTTTGGTATATTTAGACTTAGATTAAGTGTACATATAAGCTAGAACATGATTAAAATAGGCCCTAAGATAGGTTTAGTGCTAAGCTAAAGAAAGAGTGGTCTCAAATGAAACTCATTTCATTAAAATGACGTTTTAGATGCTACAGATACAAGTATACATAGATACATTGTTTATTCATGTTTTGTATGTTGGGATTTCCATTTACTAATTTTAGGACAATGGGTAAATCTACCTCTATGATCTTAATACACAATAGTTATATAATTTATAAGGTAACTTTACATTATCATGTTTTTATCTCATATATGTACTTACACATGCCTTTTTCCATGATTGTATATTATACATGGTACTTGACATGCTATGCACTTGATGTTTTTTTTATAACAAAATTGATTTATGGGATAATATGATATGTTTATGTTGGTTTTCTATGATTTCCTTTAGGCACTTCTTTGAGTATCTTACATTGTTATTGTCTTTCTTATTCGAGCATTTGAATATGATTTTTTGTTTGTGGCCCTCATGCCTATGTGTGATTTATTTGAGATTTTCATGTCATTATTTGTTGTATGGACATTTGAATATGTCATTATTGATTTTTTACCATTTGAATAAGTTATGTACTTTAGATAATGTGACATTTGAAAAATATCCTTGTTTGTTGTATCATAGGACCATCGTATGTTGAATTGATTTTGAGTGCGTTTGTGTGTGTGAATTTTTGCTTGTCGAGCTTGTCATATTGGTATCTAGACACTGTCATTATATTTATCATATATCTTAGGCATTCATGTGATCACATTTTTCTATGCACATCAATGCTACATTTATCTAGACATGTTCTTCTATGTGCTATATGTTTCCATTAATATATTATATAATTGTCTTATCCTTTTGAAGTGAGGTAACTGTCATATGATTTTCTTACTTCACCTCAAAGGGGAAGGGTATATCAGTGTAGGCATGTCATAGAGACATGTTCTTCATACTTGGCATAATTTTTATATTCAATGGGGGAATGTCATTTAGTCATGGCTTCCACACATGCATAATTTTTAGATTCAATGGGGGCATACATTGGAATCATGTTCTCCAATATTATTCAGTATTAAACACACCTAGATTCAGTGGGAGTGTGATTTAGAAGCATGTTATCCACACTTATTTAGTATTCAACACAACTAGATTTACTGGGGGCATGTTTTGTAAACTTGTCCTCCAAATTGGCACTTATTTTAGTTTATAGATTTGTCCATATATAGTGGGGGCATGCTTTGGAAGCATGTTTTCCACATTTACATAAGTTTTTAATTGGTTAAAGCACACAGTTATATAATTCATATTCATATTTTTGGCATATTAATATACATTGGTATGATTGCTATGCACAATTTCAACATGAGACATATCTAAGGTGCATATTATATGTAATGTACACCTAATATTTAAAAATATAAATCTATTTCAGATTTAAACTCTTATATGGATTATCATTAGCCACTAGGTTAGACATTCATGGAATGTATTAAGCCAATCTATTTAAATGGTTGGTTCACATTTTGGTATGGTTAATATGATTAAATCACTCAATCCTCCCAAGTTTTTAGGTTGGACTTGATTTTATCATACAACATCACTAGTTTGATAGTATGGGTTAACTTGGTTCACTCATGCTCACTAGGTTATAGTATGATTAGGTTTCATAATTGATCTAATATCAGTTGTTGGGGTGGAAAATCACCTTTTTATCCAAGATTGGGGGCATGCACTTTCTAATATCTCTATATATCCTTAGATACATGTACTTGATATATCTATATATTTGTCCTAATATTAATTTTAGTGATTTATAATGATACATTTCTCAAATCAAGTCACCAATAGGCAAGGTAGTTTCATCGATACACAAGTTTTCTCTTAATTTTTTTAATTATAATATCAGTAATTTCAAATTATTTCAATTATATATTATATGCACAAATTATATACTTTAACATGGTCTTGGCTGTAGTTTTATCACTAGTAAATCACTCAAGTTGGACTTAGACAAAGGCAAGGTGTGTTATACACACCTAAGTACACCTTTTTTTCTCTTTTAAACCACCAATTTCATTACTATAAAAAATGAGAGGGTGATGTATATGATATTTAAGGATTATATAGCACCTAATTAATATATACATGGAAAACTCAGAACTTGGTTGTTACTCTTAGATACAGACCTTTTCCCACTTTCATAAGTCTTGCATGTACTGTATCTTGTGCCCCTTGTTCTATCTCTTAGTCTGTCTAGTCTTATGTTGATGACCCATACTATCTATCTTTCCCAAAATTTTAAAAATATGTTTATATTATGCCCTTGCAAGTTCTGAGCTTGAAACTATTTTTCAATTATTAAGACACAATCATCATCCTTAAACCCCTATATCGATGCTAGTGTCCTACCCTAACATAGGTGTCTAATTCCCTAAAGTCATATAATTTATAAATTAAATGTATCCTAATGGTTGGACTAAGTGCTTTATTTTGATATATTTCTTGATAGGAGTGGTATTTATTTGAAATCAATCCTCATTAATTTTTCACCTAGAATTCATACCAAAGAGCATTCAAGGAGCATTCAATTGAGCAAAATTTTCATTTTTATTCCTATTTACATATTAATCATATACGTTATACATATATAGGTATTAAGTATTGAAGGAGTATCCCAAGAGTTATATTTACCAAGTTACAAGCTAGGTCAGTATTCTACTTGATTTTCACACATTTCATAATTCACACACAATCTAACATACGGGAGAATTATATCAATCTGATGCCTTATTCAAAATATTGGATATTTTAGTATAACTCACTAATAGATCATTTTTTGTGGTTAGATTGTTATTGTGTGCTCATAAACCCATTTTTTCAAGGTAACTATAAAGATGAAAAACTAGGGTCTTATGATTTCATGAGTGATAGTCAATGACCTAAATCTAAATGCACTAGAGTAAAGGTGATGAAAACACTAAAGCATCTAGATGGTTTCATCCTTTTCTAGTAGGTATTCCATATAGGACACATAATTTTGGTTTATAAAATATCATTGATGCTAACTTCTCAAGATGACACTAGTGTCTAAGGCTCTAGAGGCACTCAATCCATAATTTGAAAACTATTCTAGAATCTTCTTCTAGTCTGATTCATGCCTTTTGTAGATCCATTACTATTTTTAGCCTATCTCAATTTAATGAATTAAACATATGTTATATTTAACTTTATCATTTACTTATCCTATTGTAGATGTGATTATCACCCTTGTGCATTGTCATTTATATATTATTAACCCTATATACCCAAGTAGGATATTTATCCAAATTTAGGGTTAAACAACATGATAAATATGGAAATATAATTTATGGGTATAATGCATATCATCCAAGACCTAAATAGAGGCACCCCCTTAATTAGATTTTTTGATTTTATTATCATTATCTAATTATACATAGATTCTATAATTTTACATCTTATTCTTCTTTTTGTTGTCATATTTGATTGATTGATTAGATATTCTATGCCCTTGGGTTTGTTTAAATTTTCATCCTCTTGGCACTTCTATTTTAATACCTAGGTTTGAATAACTTTAAATAGTGGTTAAATATGCTAAAAATACAATTTATCTCTTTTATTACACAATATGAATTGAAATTTAATCATTTTTATACATTATAAAATTTACCAGAATAGGGATAACTCAATTACCATTAATGTCCCAATTAGTCAATCATATCCTTTGTATTTTTCTACACAAAATTAATAATTTTAGTAAATATAACCTTGATTATTTTAATTTTAGAGTACTCACTCAGTATCAATATATAATTCACTATTTTTAATGTAAAATATCATCTTTTGAATCTCTTTTTTTATACAAGTGACATCTTTTGAGAAGTGTACATTTAACAAAATGAGAATGTAGAATTAGTCCTTTGAATAAATTTTAAATCCCCATTAGATTTATAACATTTTTTATTCACATTTCATAGGGGTAATTTTCTTATATTTTTCATTACAACCTTCCACAGTGCATATTTCACATTAAAACTTGTTGTGAACTATTAAGATCTTCCTCCTATTTTCAGCACATTTCTTTCATTGTATGATATTGTTATTTTTAATATTACTAAAATAAAAAAAAAACCCAAAAAAATAATAAATATGCAAAAAGATTAAAATTTTCCAAAAAAAATTAAAAATTAGGACTTAAGCATGATTAGAAATATAGTTTGAATATTTGTAGTATGTTATTTATCTCATGATTAATAGATAGTATATTATTTCCATATCACACTTGTATTTCAATGGTATCCATGATTTTTTTGGAAGACATAAATTTTTTTATAAGGACCAAGATATTGGAATTTCATATAATCATTATCTTTCATCTTATTTACAATTATTTTGCTAACATCTCTATCTTAGTAGTGTACATGAACATGTTATTTGATAGGATATGATCACATTAGATATGCATAATTTCGACCACTTTTTTATAATTATATGTTAAATGATGTTATTTATTTATATACAATAGATTAAATTTTCATTTTTATATTGTGTATACCCTTGGCTACTATGTGAAAATACTTGATCGATGCATCTCTATGATAGTTTTGTGTTTTGTGTGACATTTGAACATGTCCTTGTGTTTTGGCCCGTGTACTTACACTTGTGTTAAAATTTGAACATCTTATTATTTATAACCCTAATCCCTATGCTTATGTGACATTTAAACATGTCCATGTTTTAGAAATGATTCATGTCTATGTGTATTCTTTTATGACATTTAAACATACCCTTGATGTTGGCCCTTAGCCTTTCTATTATGGTAGTTTCTATCATTGTGATTGTTGTGTGTGTGTT